>JAFEMH010005925.1:0-143387 GCA_022495995.1 Adenophora triphylla var. japonica
TGCCTCGAGAAGCCTTTCTTCGACCCACTTTGGTTAATTCCTCTAGCGGTGGCTAGTTATGGCCGCCCAAGAGGAACTAATCTCTTGGACCCATTGAATAAGGGGGCATGTTTATATTGCAGAATGCTTCATGGCCTCGACCGATGCCGCAAAGATGTATGGATTTTGGACAAAGTGGTTGTTCTAGACATACGACTCGGGTCGTGCCGATCTCCTTGCCGATATTGTTGACGCATCGGGTCCTCCTTGTAGATTTGGTGATAATGGAAAAGGAAAAAATAGTAGGATGTGGAACCATCATTAGAGGTGCAGTTACTGTACATAAGGTCTCTTTGGTGGATGGACTCAAGCATAACCTTCTTTCAATCTCACAATTCTGTGATAGAGGAATACAATGTGTATTTACTACTTCCAGCTGCTATGTGAAAGATATTGCTTCAAATGTAACTCTTCTCACTGCTAAAAGGAAAGGTAACATCTATGCAGTAGACTCAAGTGCTATTACTGGTGTTACTAATATCTGTTTTGTAGCTAAGAACATCATGAGAACTCATGGCTATGGCACAAGAGACTTAGTCACTTGAACTTCAAATCAATCTCCAAGCTTGCCAGTTCTGGATTGGCAACTGGTCTTCCTAAAGTGTCTGCTGATCATGGAAAGAAGTGCAGAGCTTGCCAGTTGGGAAAACAGCATAAATCCTCTTTTGATAGCAAGCCCTGTTGACCTCTAAGTGCCTAGAAATGCTACATATGGATCTATATGGCCCCACAACCACTGCCAGCCTTGGGGGAAGTAAATATACCTTGGTTGTAGTAGATGACTATTCAAGATACACTTGGGTGGAAGCCTTCAGCAGCAAAGATGATACTTACACGGCCGCCACCAAGCTATTCGTACTACTACAAACTCATATAAATAAAGTGATATCATTAGCATGAGATCGTATAATGGGACCTGAATTTACAAATAATGGTATTGCTCAATATTGTGACGATCATGGTATAGACCATAATTTCTCTCGTCGCTAGTACACCTCGAGGAAAATGGTGTAGTTGAGAGAAAGAATAGGAATTTAATTGAATCCGGTAAGACCATGATTTCGAAGCTAGGCTACCGAAGTATTTCGGGCCGAAGCCATTCATACCGCCGCTTCGCTTTCATCGAACGGATCTCTCATCAACAAATTCCATAACAAGACTCCTTATGAACTCGAGAGGCCGAGTACCCAACATTGGATTCATCAAAATTTTCAGGTGCAAATGTTATGTGCTTTACAATGGAAGAGAGCACCGAGGCAAATTTGATGAAAAAGTTGATGAAGGTATCTTTGTTGGCTACTCAAAACATAGTAAGGCCTTTCGAGTTTTCAATAAGAAACTTTTGAAAATTGTTGAATCTGTTCATGTTACTTTTGATGAATTTGATTTGTTAGAGTCTAACCAGGCTCCAAATAGTACTTATAAATCTAGTGGTTTTGAGACAGGTGAATATAGTAATTCTAACCAATCTGCAGATAATGTGCAAGATCATGTTATTGTGGCAGAAGAACCAGCAGACAACCTCTTATTTCCATCCTCTAAGAAAATTTCCTACCGATAATCCTCATAATTCCTCTGTTGATGATCAATCTGCCGGTTCTCCTCAATCTGTGCTAATCAATCCTAGCCCAAATCCAATCTCTGTCATTCATCCCTCTATACCAAATATTCCTTAGTCAAATTCTCAATCTACTCAAAGTTCAAGTAATCCTATCTCTCCTATTCCTTTCAACCTATCCACTTCCAATTCTTCTAAACCTTCTTCTGATTCTGAACCTCCTCTAGAATCCTTAAGACAAGAATCAGTAAGACAAGATCTACCGAAAGAAGTGAGACCTCACTGTGACCATTCTCTTAAAAACGTTATTGGTGATGTCTATGGACCAAGAGTGACCAGAAACCTTAGCAAAGCCTTTGATGAAAATATTTTCTCATCGGCAATAGTGTCTGACATTGAACCTCAGAAGACTGAAGAAGCTCTTGCTGATCCAAGCTGGGTGAAAGCTATGCAAGAAGAATCGAACCAGTTTGAAAGATGTAATGTTTGGGAACTAGTACCTAGACCTTCCTCTCAGCAAGTTAGTGGAACTAAATGGGTATTTAGAAACAAATTGGATAAAGCTGGAAATATTACAAGAAACAAAGCTAGATTGGTGGCCAAAGGATATCGTCAAGAAGAAGGGATCGATTATAATCAAACTTTTGCACCAGTAGCAAGATTATAGGCTATAAGACTTTTTCTTGCCTATGATGCCTTCAAAGAATTCAAGCTATATCAAATGGATGTGAAAAGTGCTTTCTTAAATGGAGAACTCCAAGAGCTGGTTTATGTTGAACAACTACCAGGCTTTGAGGACTCTAAGAAACCCAATCATGTCTACCGATTGAAGAAAGATTTTTATGACTTGAAGCAAGCTCCTAGGGCTTGGTACGAAACCTTGTCCAAGTTCCTACTCAGTGACGGTTTAGGGTTTACAATAGGGAAAATTGACACAACTTTATGTGTTGCTAAGCACAAGGGCCATTCATTGTTTGTTCAAATATACGTGGACGACATCATTTTTGGGTCCACAAATGAAGCCCTCTGCAAAAGATTTGAAAAGCTCATGCAAAACAAGTTTGATATGAGCATGATGGGCGAGCTAACCTATTTCCTTGGTCTATAAGTGAAGCAAACTAATGAAGGAATATTCATAAATCAAGCCAAATATACAAAGGAGCTGATCAAAAAGTTTGGTTTTGATAATGCTCATCTTTAAAGCACTCCTATGGCTACAAACATTCATCTTGACAAAGACGAATCTGGCAAGAAAGTGGACATGACTCTTTACAGAGGAATGATTGGTTCGCTTCTCTATTTAACAGCCAGCGGACCGAATATAATGTTTGCCATTTGTGTCTGTGCAAGATTTCAAGCCGATCCAAGAGAATCTCATCTGCAAGCTGTGAAAAGAATCATTAAATATCTAAGCGAAACTGCTAACCTTGGCTTATGGTATGCCAGAGACTCTTCTTTCAATCTTATTGGTTATTCAAATGTTGATTATGCAGCCTTTTGAGTCACAAGGAAAAGTACCAGTGGAACGTGCCAGTTTCTCGGTGAGAGGTTAGTTTAGTGGTCATGCAAAAAGCAAACATGTACCTCTACTTCCACTACTGAGGCTGAATATATTGCTGCAGGTAGCTGCTTCTCTCAAATCCTTTGGATGAAGCAACAATTCGTAGACTATGAGATTCCACCTCAAGTCTGCCCTATCTACTATGACAATCAATCGGCTATTTCGGTCTCAAACAATCCTGTGATGCACTCTAAAAAAAATCATATTGACATCAAATATCACTTCCTCAAGAATCATGTGGAGAAGGGCAATGTTATCCTGCTGAAAGTTCATACTGACTTTCAAAGAGCTGACATACTGAAAAAGCCCCTAGATCAGAAGAGATTTGAATTTCTAAGGAGTGAGCTGGGTGTCATTGGATACTCTGGTTGATGCTTGTATTCATCTTGCCGGGGTTGCTCATCTTGCCGATCCTTCTTTACTGTGTGCCGATATTTTCCTGATGATTATCCTCCTGCCGATTCCTGCCTAGCCGACTGCTTGCCGATATCTATCCTTCTACTGGTGCTCTAGTTTATGCCTGCCAGCTGTTCAAAACTTCCATCAGCAAGCTCCCTCTTTGAAGATAAGGTTGGATTATCTGACAAACAAATCACATCAAAGGACATTCGGTCACACCCCTCTCTGACACGTGTGTGTACCGCCACCTATGTAAATCGTGTCAAATGATTTATCCCAATTAATTTTGTGATAAATCCCAGGTAAAACTGTATCAATTTAAATCTTAAAATAGTTATTTTTCCTCCGTTTGAACTGTTCCAAAATGGCACATTAAACTCATTGCGTGCGCACGTATTCCATGAATTTAAACAGTTGAGACTTTTGAAAATCCCTTTCAACACAAAACTTTTCCCTCCTCTTCCATAATATATTTAAGCAAAGACAACTCTCTCTCTCTCTCTCTCTCTCTCTCTCTCAAATCTTTTCGCATTCTCTCTCTAAAAATTACTCCATTGATCTCTGCTTTGCTCTCTCTCTCAAACTCTCTTCATTCAACACATATCTCTCTATTTCTCATCTAAATCTGGTATGTTTAACTTGTTCTATCAAATATTGATTCTAACTTTGGTTTGTTGTTCTTGAGTTTGTTTAGTTTGTTGAGTTTTGCAGATAATCATGAGTAACGAAAGGATATCTATGGAGGTTATGTAGACCCAAGATTTTTTGACGATGAAGATGATGGACAGTTTCTTCAAGTTCTTCTTTCTGATACCTCGGTTCTTCCATTCTTAGCCCCTGAAGATGATTCGGAAGTTTTTGTTGATTCAGTTAGGGAATTCTTTGCCAATGCCATTGTTGAATATTCAGATGTGAATGATCCTGACTCCTTCACTGCCATTAACTCCTCAGTTGCTGGTCTTCCTATTTCTATCACCCCAACTAGTATATCTTTCATTTTTCCTACTCTAGGAAACTCTGGTCCTTGTTCTATTGATGATACTGTCATGGATGAAGCCTGGAATCTGACCAGAGGTGCTGGTCCTAGGCTTAGTATTGATAAGCATTTCAAAGTTCATTGCATAAGGAGATACTTTTCACTTATTGAGATCATTGACAGATGCCTGATCTGTCGATCTAGCTCTCACAGCCATGTTACTGATCTTCAATTTAAAGGATTTGCTGCTATAGTGCTTCGGAAAAGGTTCAACTGATGTGGATTCCTATTTAGGGTCATAGCTCTAGCAGCAAAGAAATACGCTACTGATAGATAAAAGGGTCTAGCACATTCAGGAAAAGGATGACACTATTAGCTACTTAGCAGAATTATCAGAGGAAACCCTGCTGTAATCCTTGCTGATTCAAATGCAACCAGCATCTCTAAATCAAAGCTAAAGCATCACAGTGATGCTGATTGGAAGAGAATCAGTAGACAATCTACTGCTGGTGAGGCACCTCTCCTTGTTGACATAGCTCCTCTTGCTGCCAGAGAAATTCCAGCTCCTACTGCCGTGAAGCCATTGTACATGCTGCTGCAAAGAAGAAAAAGAAGAAGAATCTCAAGAAATCATCCATTGCTCCTGTCATTCCTAAGCCCTCTACTAATCCAGCCCCTGCTGCTTCAACTCCCTTTCCCGCTGGCCCTGTAACAAGAGCCAAGAAATCTATTGATGAATCCCTTCCTGCTACTCCCTCTTCTGCAGCTCCTAAGAGAAAGAAATTGATTAAAGCTGATGACAAGCCAGAAAATAAAACAAAGTCTGTTCCTATTAAAGTGATAGAATCCTTTCCTATTTCATCTTCTGATCCAAGAGCCAAAAGGGTTCTATTTTCTAAACCTTTGCTTGATGATGCCTCCTTGATTTCTGAACCTACCTACAAAAAAATTGCTCTTAATGATGAAGACATCAGTAGAGAAGTTGCTGATAGAAGAAAGTTAATTCAGCAAGACTTGAGGAGGATAATTCCCTTGCAGCCTCTTCTATTAACCTATCCCAACCTGCCTGACATTCAGCACACTGCCTCATCTGGTATAGCTTCTGAATCCAAAATCAGAAAGTGTGCTCCTATAAAAAATCCTTCATTCCATATTTTCTTTAATAACCCCTGGTCTATGTTCAACAAAATTGCTCCCAAAAACTGGGTCTTTCCTATTGATCATCTTCAACCCTTCATCCGGAGATTACTTCAGTTTCATGAAGAAAAGAAAGAATTTGTATCAGCTGGTGCCATCCGTGATTATGTTGACAGATCCAAGCTGAACTTAAATGAAACATTTGCTGAGAAATTCCCTCCTCTGTCCAAGTATCAAAATCTTAGCAAGAACGAGCTTCAGTTAAACTTTGGTAGATACATTGACCTTCTGCCTTTGCTATGTGTAAGTACCCAAATCCGGATCGTCAAAATTCGTTAAAAGTTAATCAGAATCCGTTAACTTGCCCGCTCCAGGTTAATTGAAACCCGTTAAACTCCCTGTTCCCGAGCCAACGAGACGTCTCGGGACTTCCCCGTGCATCCCAATGTCGAAGCGTACTCAACACACGTTGTCACACGTAAAAGTACGGCTTCTCCTGCAAAATGCACTTTCCGACACTTTCCGGGGCGTTTCGGACATTTTTCGGATAGTTATTTAAAAAAGGGACAAAATCGGGAATAATGGCACGAAAATCCATGCCCTGGTGAGTATTAGGGACACGTGGCACGCATGCCACAGCTTCCTTGTCAACTTCAATCAGATTTCAGTGTGAAAAGACCAAAATACCCCTGATGTGCAGTCCAAGTCCGGCCAGACTCTTTTGCAGGAAAAACAGAATTCCCAACAAGTCCTCCCAATTTCAAAAATACCACAAAACCCCCTGGATTTCAGGTTAAGTCCGTCCGGACTCTTTGTAATTTTGCCCTATAAATAGAGAGGGCTGTCAACATTTCAAAGAAAGAAAAACCTTAACCATTTTCTCTCCAAGCCACGGCCTAAACTGGTCTCACCCCCTTCCGAGCCTCGTTTTACCTCGTTTTGCGAGAAAACTCCGTATTTCAACCAAATACAAGCCACACCACCTCGTAACACCGTTCCAAACAACTTTTCATATCCTGTATACGCCTCCTGAGCCAAAAGAGTCAACCCCTAGCTATAGGTAACACTCTCTCTCCCTAAACACTTGTTCCGTCTCGGTTTATGCGTCAGTCGCTACAACCGTTTCAATCGAACGTTGTTGAAATGTAGATGCCACCGTCAACGGGGTCCGATACGTTTTAGTCTTGGATCATCTTCTCTTCCCGTAAGAGAAGTAATCTCGGGTTAAAACGGCGTTTCGACCCCGTTTCGTTACTTTTTATGTCATTTACAATTTCAGATCGTTTGATCCGTTGAATGTCATTTACTTTCATGTCATTTACAATTCCGGATCGTTTGATCCTTCGAACGTCATTTACTTTACGCAACTTTACAATTTCGAACCGTTTGGTTCATTGATCGCACCTTTAAAATCCGGGTCGTTTGATTCTGTCGATACCGCATTTAAATACTGTCATTTATGAGTCCGAGCCGTTTGGCTCGTGATAGTATTTACTTATCAAAGTCCGAGTCGCAAAATGATTCGTTGATCGCATACTCATTTAATGTTGTTTTCCCGTAAAATTGCTAACAATGAAATGCCCGGTTCAAAACCGGAGTTCGACATTCGAACTCTCTTTCAAAATGCGCGAAATGATGATTGGAATCTAAACAATCATCTTCAAACTTAAAAGCCAACATTTGACACTTAAATCTCATTTAATGCTGTTTTCCCGTAAAATTGCTAACAATGAAACGTCTGGTTCAAAACCGTAGTTCGACATTCGAACTCTCTTGCAAAATGCGCGAAATGACGTTTGGCATCCAAACGATCATCTTCAAACTCAAAAAACCCGACGTTTGACATTCAAACGCTCTTTTCTTAAAAGTCAACATTTGACACTTAAGTTAAAATCCAGGATCATCACTCGTATCACTTTTCCTAAAAAACTCCAAAACCGACGTTTGTCATTCAAACGCTCGCCTTTTCTAAAAGAATTACAAAAATCAACGTTTGACATTCAAACCAAGATTAAGCTTGTCATTCAAGCTCCCATTTTCAAAATGCAAACACACACACACGCACATATTTTCGAGAAAGGTAGAAAGACTCGTCATACGAGGCATTTCGGGTGATCTCAAAATACTCTTCCTGAAACGTAAAGTGACCTCCGAACCTAACAATCTCTGGTACTCAAAAAGCTTTTTCCTCATTTTTGCTACCAATAAAAAATGACACCCCTTTTCAAAGCCTTTTCCTAAGTTTTTGCTACCAATAAAAACGACACCATTTTCACTAAATCCGTTTCTCAACGTTTGGGCTAAAAATACAAAAACCACATGGCGACTCCTCTCCTTCCCGAAAGCGAGGTCTCAGACACCAACCCCGCGAAAGACAACCACTTTTGCCGCGCGCAAAATTCGGGTAATTTCAGTTGGCGACTTCGCTGGGGACAAGGATACTTTTTCAAAACTACCGTTGTTTTTAAAATGCCTTCCGTGGGTCAAACTTTCGTTTACCCTTCCTCATTTTTGTGTGCGTGTATTGTTCTAAACCTCGAACGGTTTTTTTCAATTATGTGTTGCATTATCGTCTTTTCCAAAATCATAACATGTTCATGCATTCCCGTTCATACTTGATTTTCATGCTACATTTTGAACTGCGCATAAAATTCTTTAAGACACATTCTGAAAATCTCTGTTTTACTCAGAAAAGAATTTTAGTGACCGCACACTACTTGCACTTGCTGCCTCGGTACACCACACTTCACATGCACTTGCTGCCTCGGTACACTGCACACTATGACCCGTAACCCGGGATAACCGTTCAGTCGCAACTCGGTTGGTCTGCCAGACACCTTTCGAGCGCGTACGGGGTCGTCCTTAACAGCCCATCCTAGCCCGTGTAAGCCATGCACTCTTTGTGTCACACTTCGTCCAAGACCCCAATTGGTTTTTAGCTTAGTACGTGCCATAAAGCCCAAGTGTATGTTTTTACGCCGGGTTCCGTCATGAGTCAAGCTCGAAAGATTGAGACCGAAGGTCGTCCTGCTGAAAAATATACCTGAAGGTTCAATGTGACACCGTGTCACCAAACCCTCAACTTATGTACCATGCCAGCCACAACTTGGCCAACGCCAAAAGCTAAGGCCCCTAGCAAAAGCGAGTCAGGAGAGGTCATGCCAAAATTTTGGCACGATCCCCGCCTTAACTTAAGGACGTTGACTTCGACCGTGGCCCGCGCATCACATATGCTGGAAGTTTGCGTGATCAGCTAGCCTTAAGTTCACTTTTTCCTTTGTCGGTGGAACTCGCTTGCCTTATAGGACCTCACTCGGGATTGTCCATCCCGGGAAGAAGATCTACAGGAAAAAAATGAGGGGCTTATAAACGTAGTGACGAGATTCACTGATTAGAGCCTTGGTTAGTTGCGAAAAAGAAGACACGATCTTTTCCAACCGATTAGGACTCTGAGAAAATGCTTTTTAAGTAAACATTAATCGGTAACTGCACATTGAACTAGCCATAAACCCTGCGCCAAATACACTTTCCGAAGCTTAAACCCTGCCTTCCGTTCCCTATAGCGAGCAGAAAGTGGTTCAGAATTCCGGGTCAGCACCTCGCTAGAGTCACAGTTATGGCAGCGTCCGACAGCTTCTTCTGCCTCTCGGCCTCGCTCGTAATATCCGACATGTCTAGCTCACCGAGAAATCGTGACGGGGATGGACACCTGCCACTAGTAACAGATATGACATTGGAAGAAGCCATCCGGCCTTGTGAGGTTCACAAGAGGCAGAAAGAAAATCAGCAGAATTTCGTGATACAGCTTCTGAATGAGCGAGGTATAGCAGCTATCCCCCAGTCAGTCGATACTTTCGTCCTAATCAAGGACGAAGATTCCCCGAAACCAGCTCCTCAAACCTTCAACCAGGTTCCTCCCCCGCCAACTTACGGGATGCCTTCGAACCAAGGAAACAGCCGACCTAGGCTTCATGTTGCCACCTCTCAGGGCAACCCTGTCATATACGGCAAAGCCAGTACTACTCCCATCACTTAGTACAACCAGCGCACCGCTGGACCATCTCAAATGGATGCCAATATCCTCCAATACCCTCCTGGGTTCATCCCATTGCCTATACACGAATCCCAAAACACCGGAGACAAACCCCGATACAGTCCAGAAAAGGCCCCCTATATATCCTCATATATCGAGCCTTCCACCTCCAATCACTACCACTCACATGGTAGCACCCGGCGCCGAGCCTCAAAGTCCACCACTGGATCCAACTTTAGCCTGGATGGTCGAACAGATGAAAGACCTGAATGCCAGCATGAGTAGCTCAAAGCAAGAAACGCTCAGATCCACAGATCCGGAAATGGTCACGCCTCTCCCTGCCAAGTTCAGAATGCCGGAGATGGACCGATTCGACGGAACCAAATGTCCTCAAACACATATTGACACCTACGTTCTCGGCATGAGAGCGAAAGGAGCAACCATTCAGCAAATGGCCGATCACTTCCAGCATAGGCTCAAGAGTTCAGCATTACGATGGTTCCTAAGGGTCAAGCCCGCAGATCGCCATACCTGGGATCAGATCAGTAACATCTTCCTAGAGTGGTACAGATCCCACCTAGAGTGGGAAACAAGTCGTGAGGACTTAATCACCACCGAGCAGAAAGCAGATGAAAGAGTCGGAGAATTCTACAAGAGGTGGAGTTGGAAACTCTCCGAGATCATGGAGCCACTCTCCAAGGATGAACGAATGCGGATCTTCAAGTCCTGCTTGAGGCCGTCCATCAGAACTCTCATCAGCCATCACTTCTTCCCAGATCTCTGGGCCATGGTCAATGCCGGCTCACAGTTCGAGAAGGATCTCAAGGAAAAATTGGCCACTGCACAGCCATACAGATACCGATCAGCTGTCACATTCAATCCCGCACCAGCCCCCGACAAAGTGGAAAGATACGTCCGTCAACTACATTCATCGTGACAGCGGGTAATGTAAAACCTAGTCCCGCAAAGCAACAACTCCACTCCGAAGCAGCCTGCCGTACACTTCGACAAGTTGGACATGCCGCTGAGTAAGATGCTAGAAGGTTTGATCAAGGAAGGCTTCCTCAAACCCTTTGCAAACTACAAACCCAAGAATCCCGTAGTCAACGCTGACAAGAGCAAGTACTGCACCTTCCACCAGTACCATGGCCATACCACTGACAACTGTGTGGGGTTACGGTATGAAATTCAGAATTTGATAGAGGAAGGAAAGTTGGAGCGTCCCCGTGGACCTAATATAGTCGAAAACCCTTTTCCCAACAATAACAGTGTAAACTCCATTGAGTGGGTGCCAAAGAAGATTGCCGCAGAGCCAGTCCCTCCGCCTCTTCCAGCCAGGTCTTCATCAAATGTTCACATCAGCTACGATGTTTGTGACTACTCCGCATGCCTTGAGTACGAGTTCCAAGACATGATCAGGGTTGATTCTCCCAGAAAGCAGAAGAAGCAGTCTTCTCAACAAAAACTGAGAGACAGATATGAAGCTGGAGACACCAGTGTGGGTGCACTCGAAGAGCCATCCAGGAAGTTTGACTACTACGTACTCTACACTAGCCAGTCCTCCCTTCCTCCAGGCCACGCAGCTTTAGAGCAGACAGGGGTGGGAAATCCGAAAAATCCTACTGACGCCAAAGTTCAGGCCTCAGGGCACCGGGATACCTCAAATCTTGACAACCTCACTGCCAGCCAGAAGCCTAATCCCCCGCAGGATCAGCCAAGGTTCAATTTGCCCAACTTCAGAACACGGGCCGGCAAGGGAAAGTCAAAGTCAACTTGGCACTCGCACTCAATCAACGTGCTAACCAAGGGCGGCCACCGCCACAAGAGCCTTGACACAATCCCGAGGCACCACCAAAAGCTTCACCCTGCAAGAGGAAGACAGGAAACAGATGGCTTGATGACTCTCCTTCTCCGGATAGAGACCAGATCTATGATTCCCGACTGTATGGCATTATGCTCACCTTCTGTGACGAAGACCTACCGAAAGATGCCTCAGGGCACAATGAAGCTTTGTACATCACTCTCCGGCTCAACACCATATCTCTCCCCGAAGTTTTGGTAGACAACGGATCAGCGGTCAACGTCCTCCCTCTCAGCATGATGCGAGCCCTACGCATCGATGAAGGCCACATGATCCCATCTGCCCGGACTATCAAAACCTACGACAGCACGTCTCATCCCATCCTGGGGACGGTGACTCTAGAGCTCTGGTTCGAAACCCAAATGGTGCCAGCAAAATTCCACGTGATGGACATTCCGTCCGAATTCACAGCTCTGTTGGGACGCCCATGGCTACACCACATGAAAGCCATAGCTTCCACTCTCCATCAGTGCGTCAAGTTCATTAACCGGCAAGGAGATCTTAAGGTCATCAGAGGAGACAGTTTCCTCATAGGGAACGAAGCTGAGACAACAGCCAAGCGTGCCCACAACCAGGCACCGGGGCTACCTCCTTCAAGCCGACCAAGGGACTATCGGGGCAAATCTCATCAGAATCCCTCAGAGTTCGGAGGTGCTAACTATGTCAACGTACTCGAACAGGCAGACCCTAAAGCAGTCAGATTCATCAAATTCAACTGCCGTTTCCGAAACTTGGAAGCAGACTGGAAAGAAACCCTGAGCATCGCAATGATGCGGGCACATAAACCCCCTGTCTCCGATCGGAGATTTGTCAGTATCCTTCAATCCTACTCCCTGGCCCCGCCAGGCGAAGAGATCTGCGTGATAAAGGTCAACAAGCATCGTCACACTCGTGATGAATGTATGGCAGTCGTATGGGATGTCCTCCATGAGGAATTGCCCGCCGAGCCTCTCTTCTCAAGAAAAGGTCATGATGTTTTTCTAGCTGCTCCAGCATCGCGGCAGGACGCGAGGCGTCCTTATGTCTGGGTTGAGCCTTCAGATGACAACGAATCAGTGCTCTCCAGAGTCGAAGACGCGGCAAATCCGCGGGAAGATCCCTACATACATATGCTCAGTTTCGAGGACGACACCAGTTTCGATGATGTCACCTACGACGAGGGCTCTAATACCATGGAAATTGTTAAGCTCAACATCCCGTACAGGCAGTTATCCGGCAAATGGAAACAACTAGTTGACACGACAAAGAACCCCTCCGATCAAGTGACTGACGACGACTTCGTCAACATTATATTTTCCAGATATCCCGATGATACCTAGGATCCGTTCCTTATTATCAGATTCTGTAATGCCAAAGTCACCCTCGACGACTGCCTGCTCATGGTAAACGAGGCCCTGGCTAATCGAGCTCAGAGCTCATCATCACTTCCGACTACCAGTCCCAGTGGAAACCGGCCCGTGCCGTCAGTCAAGCTTACAGCCACAAGTGCCGCCAAGGCCAAGGGCACCAGCAAAGGAGACAAAGCTCCTCACCCTGCCACAAGTCAGATCAACCTCGGGAACGCTTCCATTAGCCACCCTGAAAACATCTGTAAGAGTTTCCCCACGAGACAGATCAAGCTTCCGACGAAAGGAATGATCACTTCAGCATCAACATGCTCAAGTTCTACCCTGATCCCAACCATCACGGCCACGGATTCAGGCATCTCGCCAGCAAACTGCTAGCTCTGATAGACTTGGCGATCCAGCGAGATCACGAGACCATCAACATTGCAGAATTCAATACCCCCGAATCAAACAGATATGGGCGAACTTCTTGGTAACTGAGATCAAGGAAGGCCGCATGGAATATCCCAGCCCGACTTCCCTCGTCAATATAATCCAAGTGTTTTCGCCATTCGGGGATTTGGATGTAATCACAGTTCTAGACACCAGTCAGACGGCGCGCACCTCCGGAGACTGTTTAGCTCTCGCAAGGAAAGCCCTCATGGAACTAGTCGCTCAAGAGAACCGTCTCTGGGACGAGAACCAAGCTCAGAGGACCCACAAGGACCAAGCCCTTAAAGTGTCACAAGCAAACTTTCTGCATGCAAAGCTGTGAGGCCACTCTAGACCAATTCGACCTCAAAGGTTTTGCTCATGGCAACTTCCTGGACTACCGTCTCTTCCCATCCAACCCCCTCTAGCAAGGGAGGGAGGTCAACGGTCCCGATGACCTAGGAGATGGAATGGCACAGTACAAGGAGTACCTAGCCAAATAGCATGAAGAGTACCAGCGCTTACCTCCCCGAGGAAAGCAAGTTCTATGTGAAAGCGACGACGAAGACGATGAAACCATTCTCTTCCAAGCCGGGCATGAAGTTAACAAAACTGAAATCCCAAGGGTCCTTGGAAGATGGGGACGGATCATTTCCGCTCTCAAACTAAAAGGCCAACTGAAGGAGGAAGGTCTATTCAAAAAGAAAAGAAAGATGGAAATACATCTCCAGCAACTGCTCAGGGAGATTCCACAGACTGCGGCATTCGTTTACAGAAACGATCCACTGGGACAGCATCCAGTTACATGGGCAGACGTTCTGGAAGACGTGTACTCACCTTTCGACATACCCGCCACTCAGATAAAGCAGAAGAAAAAGCTCTCCCCGATGGAAGTTTATCTAGACTGCCGCATACAGTTCAAGGAAGCACCGGCTATTCTCACGTGGGAAGAAACACAGGCGCTAACTCTCAATGCAGGCTCTACTGCAAGAGAGTTGATCTGGGCTAAGAGTGGAGGAAAGTTAGCAAACCATGAATATTGCCTAACCCTACTCCAGAATGCCCTGAGCATGCACAGCAAGAAGGAAAGGAGTGCGGTGTACCATAAAGAGATCAAGGAGAAAGTTCGCATGAAGCAAGAACTCTCTAACCTCTCCCGGAGGGTCAGCAATGCACAATTCACTTCTGGCAACCACTGTTGCGCGCTGACATTCGAGCAACTGCGACAAACCATAGGCTACATCCCTGCGGAGGCACCCAAGCCAATATCCTGGGACAGAATCCGGAAAGTTGCCGAAGCTCCCGGAAAAGTATCAATAGTCAACGAATTGAGGGAAGACATATGGCCCTACGCTTCGAGGAATCCTCCTCTGACTATGGCTCAGCTCAGAGCAACCTGTTCAGAAGGGACCAAGCCTGATGTCAGCGTCCTGACCCGATCAGGTTAAATCCATACACTACCATCCAAGGCCACTAAAAAGTCAATGGAGCCAGAACCGTAACTCGGCCTGCCAGAAGACACAAGTTCCGTGAAAGAGGACCCGATCCTCACTCAGCTCAAGCAGACCCAGGCGAACATTTCCCTATGGTCCTTGCTCACATCTTCATACCCTCACAAGCTCAAGCTAGAGGAAAGTCTGGCCCGTACCATGGTCCCCGTGGACGCAACCCCAGATGAGGTAATCCAGATGATCGGCAACATCCACTAAGGCAACATCATCACCTTCACAGATTTGGACCTACCAAAATTTGAGGCTGATCACAATGAGCCGCTCTACATCACAATCCAGCTGGACGAGCGTCGCCTTCCCCGTGTGTTGGTAGACGGAGGTTCCTGAATGAATGTCTTTCCCGCCAAGATGATGGACCTGCTTGACATCAAGCCCACATATCTGAAGCCTTCAGTCCACACTATCAAGGCCTATGACTCCACTTCCCGCACAGTTCTCGGAGTTGCTACTCTAAATATCTGGTTCGGCAAGCGGATGATTCCCACCAAATTCCAAGTGTTGGACATTCCTATCACTTTCACAGCCATCCTGGGGTGACCCTGGCTGCATCAAATGAATGGCGTGGCATCCACCCTTCACCAATGTATCAAGTTCATGCAAGGCAACGAGCTAACCACAGTCTACGGCGACAGTATCACCACCGAGGGGACCAGCACCAACGGCATTCCAGTGTTAGAGATCAAGCATGATGACGACATTTCATTAACATGATTCACCTTGGAAACCTCCAAGATCCAAATATGCAACGTGGACCTTCCACTATTTCGGGACAAAATCCCTCCCGCCATGAAGATGATGAAACTCATGAACTTCATCCCAGGAATGGAGCTCGGTAAAAGGTTACAAGGCCAACACCAAATAATCGAATTCAAGGACCATACTACAGTACAAGGGCTCGGCTATGTACCAACACCAGCTGATATCAGAGAAAGCAAAAGGCTCGCCCGCACCAAGGCTGCAGCCCGTCAAAAGGGGAACCTCCAACAGCACACCCAACCTCCAACCTTACAGTTTCGACCTCTCCCATTACTTCATCAAGGGAACCGACAGCGGAACCGACAGCAGAACTGAGGGAACCGACAGCAGCACTGAGGGGACCGACAGCGGAACCGACAGCAAAACTGAGGAGACCGAAAGTGGAACTGATGAAGATGAGAAAGAAGCAGGGAAAGTCAGCACAAAAACTATAGAAAGGATGGAAAAGCTAGCACGGGACCTTAAGCGTTTCAGAGGACTCAAGGCTAATCCGATAAGGGGAGCGTTCCTCGACATCGAAACTCTACCTGGACCAATTGCCACCACAGTTCTGCATGAGTACACATTCAAAGGAATCCCAGACATCGAAGAGCAGGAGGCACTCTTCATGGGAAAAAGACTGTTCGGGTCAGCCGCCGAGGCCACATTCGAGACAGTAACTCCAAAGCAGAAGGAACCAGAATTCATAGAAGACGCTCTCAGTGGACCCGCTCTACAGAGTCTTTTCGAAGAAGTCATGGAGGTGCCAAACCTGATTGACCTGGGCTCCGAAAACAACATGATTTCCATGGTCGGGACAGCAGAAGCCAAGCCTCTCGACCCCCGAACCCTCACCAAGCATCCAGCGATGCCACTGAAGAACTGGGTAACTTTCATCGGACCAAGGGCAAGCCAGGCAGAAATGGAAGACAAGCTGGGCCTGTACCCACATCTCCCTAAACCTGGTCTCAAACCCTCTGAGTCAGTCCTTGTCAAAGTCTAGTCCTCTGAGTCGTCCAATGGCCTCACGCCGGAAGACTATGATAACGTAGCCAACCATGTATTTCCGTTCGCGTTTAATGAAAAGTCTGACCTTTCGGAGTATTCCCTCATTGCCACTTTAACAACTGATAGGTTAACAAACAACTTAAAAGATGTTAATAATGACTCACTTGATAAAGAAACAGACACATTAAATGAACAATACATTAAAGAAGTTCTCAAGCGTGTAGTAGACCAAGAAGACAATCGGGCCCAAGCTGCCGAAGAGGTTATGACCAAAGTGAACCTGGGGTCCTTGGAAGAGCCTAAAGAGACACAAGTAGGCAGTTTCTTCGCCGGTGCAGAAATAGAAGCCCTAACAGATCTCCTCAAAGAGTATGTTGACGTGTTCGCCTGGTCATATCAGGACATGCCAGGACTCAATCCCTCAATCGTGGAGCACAGAATTCCCCTGGATCCAGAATCCAAACCTATCAAGCAGAAGTTGCACAAGATCAAGCCAGAGTGGTCCTTGCAAGTGAAAGAAGAAATTGAGAAAATGCTCCGCGTCGGCTTCATCAGAGTGATTGAGTACCCGACCTGGCTCTCCAACATCGTGACGGTCACCAAGGCCAATGGAAAGGTCAGATGCTGTGTGGATTTCCGAGATCTCAACAAGGCCAGCCCTAAAGATGATTTCCCACTGCCCAACATCGACATGCTAGTCGACACCACGACAAACTTCAAAGTAAAGTCCTTCGTGGATGGGTTTGCCGGATACAATCAGATCAAAATGTCCGAGGAAGATCAAGTCAACACTGCTTTCACCACTCCGTGGGGGACATACTATTACACGGCCATGCCGTTCGGTTTGAAGAACGCTGGGGTTATTTACCTGCCGGGCCGCAATGCACCCTCTTCCACGACATGATTCACAAGGAAATCGAAGTGTACGTCGACGACATGATCATCCACCTGCAGGATCGATATGCACATGATAGATCTGAGGAAGTTCTTCAACAGACTCAGAAAGCACTCCATGAGATTGAACCCTGCGAAGTGCACCTTCGGCGTCAAGCAAGGCAAAGTACTGGGGTACATGGTTACCAAAAGAGGTATCGAAGCCGATACCCAAGAAAATTAAGGCCATCATCGACATGAAGCCACCTCAGACACTGACAGAAGTGAAAAGTTTTATGGGAAGACTTCAGTACATCAGTCGCTTTGTCAACCAGCTGACATCTCTCTGTGAGCCAATGTTCAAGCTAATTAAGAAGAATGCCGACATCAAATGGGACTCCGAGTGCCAGACAGCTTTCGAGAAAATCAAGACATACTTGGTGAATCCCCCAATTCTGTACCCGCCATATGAAGACAAGCCACTCCTCCTATACCTGACAGTAACTGACACGTCAATCGGAGCAATGTTGGCACAAGAATAGAAAGATTCCAAGGTTGAGCATGCAATCTACTTCGTAAGCCAAAAGCTTCAGGGAAGTGAACTTAGCTACTTAGAGATAGAGAAAACTTGTACCGCCTTGGTATGGGTAGTCGGGAAACTGAAACACTACATGCATTAAAATTCAGTGCTCCTGGTCTCCAAGATGGACCCCGCCTGATATCTCTTTGACAAGCCATCCCTGTCAATGAGATTAGCCAAGTGGTCATTCTTCCTGGCTGAGTTCGACATAAAGTAAATGGTTAGAAAATCAACAAAGGGCAGAGTAATGGCAGATCAGCTGGCAGACTTCCCAAGCAGTGAACCCAAGGGTCCTGATCCGCAGTTTTCGGACGATGGAATCTTTTCACTTGACAGCGCAAACCGCTGGCAACTCTTCTTCGATGGGGCAACCAACAAGAAGGGAAATGGTATTGGAATGCTCCTTGTCGATCCCAAGGATGAGCACACTCCCATAGACATCAAACTGAATTTTGAAACAACCAACAATGCAGCAGAGTATGAAGCTTGTGCCGCTGGCCTAGAAGCCGCTCTCGAGCGCAACATCTCAGAACTGGATGTATACGGAGACTCAGCATTGATCATCAATCAAGTGTCCAACAAATGGAAGACGATAGATTCTGGCCTCCAGAAGTACCACACGTACATGGAGGAGCTCATTGCTCAGTTCAAGGACATCTCTTTCAACTATTTGCCAAGAGAAAGGAACCGCTTCGCAGATGCCCTGTCTACCCTCGCATCTCTTGTCGAAATTCCCAATGGGAAATCAATAAAACCCCTCAGAATAGGCAGACGGGAAACACCCGCTTACTGCTGTGAGATCAAAGTTAAAAATGAACCGATCGACGAACCCTGGTACAAACAAATCTACCAGTACCTCCAAAACGAAGAAGCTTCCTTCACAAATGAAGATGGAAAATACAAAGAAGGGATCAAAACCAAAAACATGATGGCACTAAAACGCCTGGCATCCCATTTCGTCATTCTGGAGGGTATGTTGTACAAGAAGCGCCACCAAGGGCCACCCCTTCGGTGTGTAAATAAAGAAAAAGCCAGCGAGCTAATGAACGAAGTTCACAACCGAACCTGCGGTCTGCACATGAACGCTAGAGCATTGACACAGATCATCCTCCGTATGGGACACTATTGGATAACAATGGAAACAGACTGCATCCAGTTTGTCAGAAGCTGTGACAAATGTCAACGGTTCTCCAACCTCAATCACATCCCTCCTCACGAACTCTATTGCATGACTACGCCATGGCCTTTCGCCACATGGGGAATCGACGTCATCGGAAAAATTACTCCACCAGGGAGCAATGGTCACGAGTTCATATTAGTCGCAGTCGACTACTTCACCAAGTGGGTAGAAGCCAGATCATACAAGGTACTGAATTCTAAGAAGGTGGCCGAGTTCATCAAAGAGAACATCATGTGCAGATACGGGGTGCCCAACGAGATCATATCCGACAATGGGACCCACTTCAAAGGAGATTGTGACCAACTGTTGACCGAGTTCAGAGTTACACGCCACAAGTCTTCTCCCTACAGACCACAAACTAATGGTGCAGTAGAGGCAGCAAACAAGACTCTCACAATGATTAGAAAGATGACCGTCAAAGGTCGGAACTGGCCCAAAAAGCTACATCTAGCCCTCTGGGGATACAGAACATCAGTCAGAACCGCCATAGGGGAGACTCCTTTCACACTTACATACGGAATGGAAGCGATGTTACCCATGGAATTGGAAATTCCATCCCTCCGAGTCCTCTTGGAAAATGGGATCAATGAAGTCGAATGGCTTCAGAGCCGTCACGACGAACTTGCTCTACTCGACGAGCGCAAATTGAAAGCCATGGAGCATACTCGTGCCTACCAAGACAGAATGGCCTGAGCATTTGATAAGAAAGTCAAGATCCTAGACATCAGAGAAGGCGACTTGGTGCTAAAGGAAAAGCCTCCTACGCAGACCAATCCCCTCGCAAAGTGGGAGCCTACATGGATAGGCCCGTTCGTGGTATAAAGAATCTTCTCTGGAGGAGCCATGAAGTTAGCAGATTTGGACGGGAACCCTTTTGTTAACCCCGTGAATGGAAGTAAGCTCCGTCGATACTTCATTTGAGGAAGAGCACGAGTCAACTCTCCTCCCCCATACACCACCCCTCAGTAAAATTAAAGTGCTAAAAGAGTAATACCCAACTGGATACATTCCCGATAATGATCCAGGTAAAAATAGGGTCGCACTTCTTTGTCTTTGTCTTTCTCAAAAATCACCTAAAGTGTCGAACTACGGTGACCTGAGCCCCTTAGTCCAATTGTAAAAGGGGAACGTAGGCAGCCATCATTGGTTCAGTCTCAAAAACAAAAAAAAACAAGTAAGCATCAATCGCTTGTGTTTCAATAAACTCTTTTCAATTAACCTACAAATTCATTACGGTTAAAACAATCTTTGATGAGTTCAAGCACGGTCAACTCTTGACTTGCTACACGCTAGCAAAACTACAATAAAATATTAATCAATTAATGTGTCTGCAATGACAGTGGGTGGATACTCTAGACATCAAGGTCAACCTAGTCTCCTGTACTCGGTCCTTCATCCTTCTTCCTTCTTCCCCTTCCCTTTTCCGCGGCGAGTATTCTTCAACTTCACAGGGAATATTCCCGTTGTCCTTCTATCTGGCTCAGGAACTCTTCTCGATGCCTCCGTCAAACCGGCAACCGCCAACGCAGCCCTTTCCCTAGCTCTATCTTGAGATGCCTCTCTTTGAGCCATCATGACCATGCTTTGATCGGCCTCCCGACTAGCATTGGCCTCATAGTCAGCCATGTCGTCCCCAGTACGATTCTGAGGATTAGCCATCGCTTCGGCTCTCTTCAAGGTTGAGCCGTCAGGGTAATCGAGACCCAACAGCTCACTCCTTCTCCACAAAATGGCCATCTGTGTCTCCCCCATACACTCTTCGTACCAGTTCAGATACTGCGTAGACAGAATAATGCCCCCTCTCCGGTGAAAGAGAACCCTGGCATGAAAGGACGTTTATTGCCACAACCGCGTGAGAAGTAATCGTGTCAAAGGATCTTCCATCAGCAGAGATCCCACCTCGAAGGTAGCAGCATGACCCAAACCTGTCAATGGCACCTGCTCCAGCCCGTACTGTAGAAGCACCAAGGATGGAATGTAGAAAGCAGTCTTGGATAACCCCGGTACTCTGACAACCAAAAGACCCTCCTGAGCGGTCCGACAAGTTTTAATCTTCCAATGAGGAACCCACCATCGCAAGTGATGCGTACGGAGTTTGGCTATCCAGAGCTCCAGTTCAGCCTGATCGCCCCCTATCACCAAAGGACGTCGAGAAAAGGACCAAGGGTCACAAGACACTAGCACCTCAGGCATCATCTGCAATCTCTCCCTAAACCATAGAGTGAGCATAGTGGGACTACCTCCACACATGTATCGACTGTCGGTCGCCATCCGACCTATGCCCAGGAATGTCTCGCCCAGGATCAAAGGCATAATGTCTCCTCCGTTCCGGCACTGCCTCACCAGGTCCAGTACACTGTGATGGCACACACCCAGGGACGTAAATTTGAACAAAGTAGCAATTGCACACAGAGCAAAAGCGTCCCACGCAAAAATGCTCCCCTCAACACCGGAAAATTTATCGGGCAGCCCCGAAATGTCAACATAATCTGTGTTCACTATTAGCATCCCATGTGCTTCTTCAGCTGAGATACCAAGCAGAGACACTAACTTCTCAACAGTGGCCATGCCACCGGTCAAGGGAAGAATAAGCTGTTCCATCTCAGGTCCTCCTAATATGGCCCGAAAATCTTCAAACGTGGGCATAATTTCGTTGTACGAAAAGCTGTATACGTGCCTCTGTACATCCCAGAAGCGAGCCGAAGCTCTCAAAAGATCCCAATCCGGCATGAGTTCCTTCAAAGTCCAAACAAATTTCATCCCGTAACAACCCTCAAAAAAACCATTGCTTTGCCTCGTGTGGTGCCGTACCCACGACTGGAAATTGTCCAAGTGTCGCTCTTGCATCTGAGATGATAGCCTAGGAAATGGAGCCATGAAAAGAGCAAAGAAAACCTTCAAGAATTTGAGAGAAAAACTCAGTATTGATCAGAAGCAAATGTGTTGTTTTCACAATTGCAAAAACTGAACTGTGATTTAAAAGAATCTGGAAATTGAATCCAAGTCCGGCCGAACTGTTTCTCAAGTTGACTGGGTAAACTCTGCAGCCAGCTGCTTCAATTTGGAAACATTTCCAAACCATACCCTGTTCAAGCCTCATTGAAACTACGTGCATCCATAGTTTCAATCAACCACTGCCAACACTACTTCCGCCCCGGGCTCGTGCAACAGTGCAATTAATTAAATAACAGTGCATATAGGCATAAATTTTGACCAGTTTGAATTTTTGTGCATGTTTCATTTTTTATTTATTTTTGATCAACCTACTTGCTTATTTGCCAAAATAACAGAAGGTAATCACTAAATAAATGTGCAAAATACAAGGTTTCGCCTCAAAGGCCCCTTTCAAGTACAAATCAAATTGTTCGGACAATACACACATTTTGTGTAAAAATAAATCATAGAAAGAAGACTACTCTGAGTCCTGCTCGTCATCCGTGCACCCGTAGTACTGCCCTGCAGCAGCCGGATCCACTGAGGACAGGTAATCTCCAAACTCCTCCAGGCGGGAATATGTGAGAGGCCGCCTCCGTGCACATGACCCCGAGGACTCTCCCTGTTCGTACCCCGAGGACGAAGAGTGACGAGCTCCGAATCCCACAATCTCACCGGCGAACTGGCCAAACCCCTGCGTGAAGTCCGCTCCACCAGTCGTGGAAGCAGACGAGTCTCTCGACCACGTCGGCATCGGCTCATGCACAGCCGCACTCCTCCGGGATTTACACCGCAAGAACTCCACGAGTCTCCTGGCGTAGTTGGCCCACCCGTCCAAACGCCTCACAGCCTGGTTGTACGTACGGCCAGACACCTGCAAATCAGGAAAGTCGTTAAAAGTCAAACAGATAGCACAGATGCAACATTTGCAGAATGCTACTATCAAGTACAGAAAATCAAAGCACTCACCGAAGCATTGGGATCCACTCTGTATCGAGGCCTCGTCTCCTCCGGAATAGGGATCACCAGCCGCCTGCGGGAACCATCGAGCCCCTCATACGCCAACCTAGCGCGAGGGAGCGGGAAGTCCCGGGGATATGCAGGACCCTCGCCCTCCCTGTACAGAACCTGTGGACCATGCTGATAGGTCACCCTCTTCCCCAGGTACATCGCGTCACAATGAAGCCCCACCAGAAGCTTCCGCCGACATGTGACCTCCCTAGCAGCCTAGACCACAAAAGCGCCAATCCGGTTCCACCAAGTCAGCTGGATCCGCCCGAAAAACTCTCGGCTCATGGCTAAAGACACCTCCTCATAAGTCAGTCGAGTACCCTCCCTCGACGACGCCGGCTTCTTCGCCGCCTTCTGCCAAATCAACATGGCAGGGAACAGGGACTCATACTCCTCCTTGGTCTCCCACCTCTACGGGTGGAACACCTCCAGAAACCACACCTGTCAAGCACATGGGAAGTTATGTCAGCCACAAGGAAGATACATACGAGTACAAAATGAGACAAGGAAGAAAAAAAAAGACGGGAACTTACATCCAAAGCAAACGAAAAGTAGCATAATGTGTTCTCCTCTCCCCGTGAGAACCTATCCAAAGCATGGTAGATCTCGGCCAGTCCAACCTCCCCCCATGCGAACCCTCTCACAGCATCCAGATCAGTCAGCGAACCCAGCAGAGGGAAGTGACATGATGTGTCTGAAGTGGGAAACAGGGTCGCTGGCAAAGCAAACCATAAGAACCCTCGAGCCAGATGCTCTACAGTCATCCTCGGAGACCCCTCCAAATAAGCAATAATACCCCTCCTCAGATGAGCCTCCATCGGCCCATATCGAATACCCAAGCCCCTGGCATCGGTAATATCAAAACCCAGTAGCTCCGGCAACTGCCCCGGGGTGTAGCCATCCACCCACACCAGTGTGTTGCCCTAGAATGACAATCCCGTGATCGTCGCAAAGTCAGTGGGAGTCACAGTCGCCTCCCCCACCTGAAGTGAAAAGTGTGGGTCGTGTCCCACCAGTACTCGCTCAGGGCAACGTGCAAGACCCTCGCCCTCTGCGTCGAAGCCACTGCGGCTACTGCGCTGATGAATCCAGCCAAACCGGAGTCAACCACAAACTGTTGCGGACGTCTCTCTCTGTCCCAAGCCTCTTCTGGGAGTATCTCCCACAGCACTCTAACTGCCTCGAAGGCTCCCCTGCTCTTCAAGTTGCGAACGTCAACCGTCCCTCGCCCCTGCAGGTGAACACAGCAAGAATACATTAATACAGAAACGACATCAACAGAATGCACAAACGCATGTCGAAATGATGAAGCACATATATAGTTCCTTTTTCCTAAAAATATGTCCATTCCAGTTGGGTATTAACAGTCCAAAATCCCAAAAAGGTCAAAACATTTCAAAAACTCCGTCGAACTCGGAACTTTCAAAACATTTCGAAAACTCCGTCGAATTCGAAACTTTCAAAACATTTCGAAAACTCCGTCGAATTCGGAACTTTCAAAACATTTCGAAAACTCCATCGAATTCGGAACGTTCAAAACATTTCGAAAACTTCGTCGAACTCGGAACTTTCAAAACATTTCGAAAACTCCTTCGAACTCGAAACTTTCAAAACATTTCGAAAACTCCGTCGAATTCGGAACTCTCAAAACATTTCGAAAACTCCGTTGAATTCGAAACTCTCAAAACATTTCGAAAACTCCGTCGAATTCGGAACTTTCAAAACATTTCGAAAACTCCGTCGAACCAGGAACTTTCCAAACATCTCGAAAAATCCGTCGAAGTCGGAACTTTCAAACATTTCGAACATTTCGAAAAATTACTCCGTCTCAAATTAAAATTACTTTAATTTCGGAAAACACCCCTAGGCATGGAATTTTGCAACCAAAATTTTTATGTCATCTACCCATAAAGTCAATTGAACTACACTCTAGTCAATTTCGACAAAGGCACATAGCAAAGTCAAAGCCCCAACTCGGGCACCAAGAGCCTTAACTCATTTCTAGTCAAAATTCCTAAAATTTAAAGAATGCACATTCTTAAAATTAACGGAATTTAGAGAAAGTTTACCTGTCTTTCGATCCTTCCCTTAGATTTGTGAGTGTCCCGAGCCGAATAAAACTCCGCCGGATTCATAGGAAAAGTGGTGGTTCGAATGGTCCTCACCAACCTCGTTCTTTCATTATCGGTCCTCCTATGGCGAGCTATTAGTCCCAAACCGGCATTCATGATAATTTTCCCTTGAAAATTTGAACAAAAACTCGCGAAATGGGGAAGATTTTCTTCTCTCTTTCTCTCTTCTCCTCGCCTGAAACTATGGAAATTATACCAGTTTGCGTCGGCCTGTTGCAGATTTGAACCTGGTCAAATTCAGGTTAAGTCCGGCCGAACTCTTTTTGCAGCTGAAAAGATTCCTTGCCAATTTGGCCCCTCAGCTTCTCACAGTTTCAATTTTACCCCTTTTGGCCCCCAAAAGTGTAAAATCTCCCCAAGTTAGACCTTTCTAACACCCCCTCCCCCGAGGTCAAGTCCCGTTAGTTTTTTCATTAATGTTCGTCTCCAGACGTTAAATTCCAAATCGACGTTTGACATTCAAATGCACATTTCGTCTCCTGACGTTAAATTTCCAGTTAGTTTTCACTAACGTTCGTCTCCAGACGTTAAATTCCAAATCGACGTTTGACATTCAAACGATCATTTCGTCTCCAGACGTTAAATTCCAAATCGACGTTTGACATTCAAACGCTCATTTCGTCTCTAGACGTTAAATTTCCAGTTAGTTTTCACTAACGTTTCGTCTCCAGACGTTAAATTCCAAATCGACGTTTGACATTCAAACACTCATTTTCGTCTCCATACGTTAAATTTTCAGTTAGTTTTCACTAACGTTCGTCTCCAGACGTTAAATTCCAAATCGACGTTTGACATTCAAACGCTCATTTCGTCTCCCGGCGTTAAATTTTTAGTTAGTTTTCACTAACGTTTCGTCTCCAGACGTTAAATTCCAAATCGACATTTGACATTCAAACGCTCATCTCGTCTCCAGACGTTAAATTTCCAGTTAGTTTTCACTAACGTTCATCTCCAGACGTTAAACTCCAAATCGACGTTTGACATTCAAACGCTCATTTCATCTCCCGACGTTAAATTTCCAGTTAGTTTTTCACTAACGTTCGTCTCCAGACGTTAAATTCCAAATCGACGTTTGACATTCAAATGCTCATTTCGTCTCAAGACGTTAAATTTCCAGTTAGTTTTCACTAACGTTCGTCTCCAGACGTTAAATTCCAAATCGACGTTTGACATTCAAATGCTCACTTCCGCCCCAAACCGACGTTTGACGTTAAAGTGCGCAGTCCCGTCTTCGGATGTTAAATCACAATTTCGTCTCCCGATGTCAAAATTCCCATTAGTTTTCACCAACATTCATCTCCCCGGCCGTCAATCGTAAGCCCGACCATCCCAAATCAGCGTTCATCAAGGTAAGCCCGCACAGCAATCCCTCTTTGGCCATCCTCATAAGTCCGAATACCTTTTCACTCCAGCAAGTGAACATTTACTTCCCCGGCCGCCAGTCGTAAGCCCGACCATTCCACTTCAGCGGCCATCAAGGTAAGCCCGCACAACAATCCCTCTTCGGCCATCACCGTAAGCCCGAACATTCCTCCCCAGCAGGATCCTAAGACCATCAGTCTAAGAAGAAACGCCAATCAATCCCCTCAGTTTCTAACTGGCCCCGTTAGAACTCTAGATGCTTTTCCCCAGCAATGTGACAGTCTCTCCTAAGACCACATCCTGTTCCTAACCCCGTCATTAGAATGTCAATCCTTCCGTGTTGTTAAGAACGCCAGTTTAACGCAACCATTCCCATCATTTCCACCCTATCCCCAGCGAATAAACCTGGCCGTCATCATAAGTCCAGCATCCAAGGCACGAACGCCTTACAAAATCAATCTCAAGGCACGAACGCCTTCATCTCAGGACCATCACATCCTCGTAACTTCGGTCTGAGGTGCCACACGCCCTCGCAGGTTTCAGTAAAATCGATTTGAGGCGCCACACTGTGAATACCCCGTCCCGATGCAACGCGCATTCGGAGGTTTGAAATAAATAATTATATAAGTTGGATCGAAATGGGATATTCATTTAGTGACACTCGATTTAAACCATATTAAAATATTAATTTAAATTTTGAGAGTCGCCACGCCACTTTGATATAGCCCAAAGCTTTGAAAAAAGGCTAAACATGTAATTGGGTTCGGGGGTCAAGTTACAACAGAAGAAGAAACGTTATCACTCCTATTGCCCGACGAATCGGTCTTTCTAGCATGTGGGGTGTTGGTTGTGTGCGGTGTTTACAGGAATAGATAGAAGAAGCGGGATCATGCATAAGGAGGAGGGGAGAGAAAGAATTAATTGATGATCACACCCTAGAACCTTTGAGTTAGGCCCTCGGAAGGTGCACTAATCAACGTTCATCCTTGGGGGATTGTTGATCATGGGACAATTATTACTAAGGTGGAAGGAAAGAAGTAGTTCCTAGATCCATTGGGTTTCTTAGGGCGAAACCTTAGATCATCCTCGGCTATGAACAATATATTAAAACAACCCTAAATCTAGCATATATGGCATAAGCAAGAAATAAAGCAATTAAAATATACTAAGCATGCAAACAATAATAATAAAGATAATAATAAAGAACAAGAATATAAAAAAGAGGGTCTTACCAATTGTAGCAAGACTTGGGGGTCGAATCTTGGCGATTCGAGAGGAAAAAGAAGAACTGAGGGTTAAAGCAAGTGTAGCTCGCTTCTCCCGGAGAAATTGTGTTGAGAATATGGGGAGCCGGTCACCCCTATTTATAATACCTCGGTACCTGGGCTGGGCTTCTAAAGGGTCGATCGGCTCTAGGATGGAAGGGTCGATCGGCTCTAAAATAAAGGGTCGATCGGCCAATGCACGGGCAAAGGGCCGATCGGCTCTTCCAACTGGCGTCCTTTCCAAGCTGACAGCGACGGCGCAGTACGGAAGAATTAATGAATCTTTTTAGGGTTAGGGTTTCTTTAGGTTTTTTATTAATTAACCGGGCCAGATATTTGGAATACCTTTTTTCGGACCGGGTACTAACAGTAGCCCCTCGGCGACGCTTCTTGTAAGACAAGTGGGGTCGACGATAAAAGAAAGGATCCGTCCTGAAAAAAGGGATTTCAGGAGGTAAGGAAAGTGATTTTGTGAAGGTGAGGTTGGGACTCGATCTGAGTCGCAAAAAAGATGACCAGGTAGGTCAAGCGGCTGGACCCACGTCGGGCTACCTACGTATCCCAAAAGGAATCAAGCCAAGTCGTAGTTCGAAAAGGAAAATTCAAGCAGTGTAGTCTTGACATTTTCTTTTGAAAATATGTGGAAAGGAAAATTCAAGCAGTGTAGTCTTGACATTTTCTTTTGAAAATATGTGGAAAGGAAAATTCAAGCAGTGTAGTCTTGACATTTTCTTTTTTTGAAAAAATGTGGAAAGGAAAATTCAAGCAGTGTAGTCTTGACATTTTCTTTTTTTTAAAAAATATGTGGAAAGGAAAATTCAAGCAGTGTAGTCTTGACATTTTCTTTTGAAAAAATGTGGAAAGGAAAATTCAAGCAGTGTAGTCTTGACATTTTCTTTTGAAAAAATGTGGAAAGGAAAATTCAAGCAGTGTAGTCTTGACATTTTCTTTTGAAAAAATGTGGAAAGGAAAATTCAAGCAGTGTAGTCTTGACATTTTCTTTTTTGAAAAAATGTGGAAAGGAAAATTCAAGCAGTGTAGTCTTGATATTTTCTTTTGAAAAATGTGGAAAGGAAAATTCAAGCAAAGGTAGTCTTGACATTTTTTTTTTTTGAAAAAATGTGGAAAGGAAAATTCAAGCAGTGTAGTCTTGACATTTTCTTTTGAAAAAATGTGGAAAGGAAAATTCAAGCAGTGTAGTCTTGACATTTTCTTTTTTGAAAAAATGTGGAAAGGAAAATTCAAGCAGTGTAGTCTTGATTTTTCCGTTGAAAATATGTGGAAAGGAAATTCAAGCAGTGTAGTCTTGAATTTTTCCTTGAGAAAATATGTGGAAAGGAAATTCAAGCAGTGTAGTCTTGAAATTTTCCTATGAAAAAAAATGTATGTGATGGAACGAATCAAGTGTAGTCTTGACTCGTGTCCCAAGAGAAAGTATATGGGGCAATGTGGAAAAAACTGTGTGGGAATCAAAAGCCAAATATTTGACTTTTGTGGGAGTCACCCCTAGATTTGTGAGAGTTTGACTTCTGCGGGACGGACCCTTTGAAGATGCGAGACGGACCCTTTGAAAGTACGGGACGGACCCTTTGAAGATACGGGACGGACCCTTTGAAGATGCGGGACGGACCCTTTGAAAGTACGGGACGGACCCTTTGAAGATGCGGGACGGACCCTTTGAAGATACGGGAATGGCCCTTTGAAGATGCGGGACGGACCCTTTGAAAGTACGGGACGGACCCTTTGAAGATGCGGGACGGACCCTTTGAAGATGCGGGACGGACCCTTTGAAAGTACGGGACGGACCCTTTGAAAGTACGGGACGGACCCTTTGAAGATACGGGAATGGCCCTTTGAAGATGCGGGACGGACCCTTTGAAAGTACGGGACGGACCCTTTGAAGATGCGGGACGGACCCTTTGAAGATGCGGGACGGACCCTTTGAAGATGCGGGACGGACCCTTTGAAGGTACGGGACGGACCATTTGAAGATGCGGGACGGACCCTTGAAATGGAGGATAGACCTCTAAAATGCGGGAAACTGTAGCTGCCAAAGGACTTAGGCTACTATTTATTGATGAAGAATAGTTGTGTGAATTGATTGGGATTATTATGGCTTCCCGAGCCGAAGAACCAAGCGATTAAAAGATTGGGATAATCATTGCTAAGGCTTAGAGAGGAGTCTTGTCTCCTAGGCTTAAGGCTAGGGTTTTAGAGAGGCATTTGTCACCTAGACATGAGGCTAGGGTTTAGAAAGGTATTTGTCACCTAGGCTTGAGGCTAGGGTTTAGAGAGGTATTTGTCACCTAGGCTTGAGGCTAGGGTTTAGAAAGGTATTTGTCACCTAGGCTTGAGGCTAGGGTTTAGAAAGGTTTTTGTTACCTAGGCTTAGGGCTAGGGTTTAGAAAGATTTCTGTTACCTAGGCTTGAGGCTAGGGTTTAGAAAGATTTGTTACCTAGGCTTAGGGCTAGGGTTTTACATTTGTGGTAAGTCTGAACAAGGCAGTTTGAGCAGAAAGGTTATGGTTTAAACTAGGCGAGGCCGAGAAGGTGGGATTAGGTGAGTTTGATGTCCAGAGATAAGGGCCGAGTCATCTTGAGAGTCACAGAGATACGTTTTTGATAGATTTGAAGAGTTTAAAAATTTGTGGAGACCAAAGAGTGATTTTTGTAAACAAGGTACCAAGGAGGACAGTATTTTGAAAGCATGTTTATTTGATAAAGAGGCCTTATGATTAATCATGTTTCTAACTAACTCAAAGAGTTTGCCACATGCTGATCTTGATGACAAGGGATGCCCTCCATGCTAGATATGACTTCATTGGAGCTCCGATTTTTGTTAGAGCACATAGTCGACCCATTTTTGTTGAGGGGAGCCCCAATGTTTGATGAAGTGACCTTGGCGAAGTCCCAGTTGATGATGAATGGCGAAGCCCCAGTTGATGATGAATGGCGAAGCCCCAGTTGATGATGCAAAGCAAACCTGAGAGGACAGCTTAACAAAAGCCCCAGCTTGGAGAGATTCAATGTATCCCTATTGCAGACAGAGTCATCTTGCGGCCATGGAGGTGACCCCTTGTTTTGAACAATAGTCAATCAGTCACTTGTCAAGACTCGGAAATGTATATGTGCAGGGGCGCATTTTTTGAAGGTGGGAATGGATCTCGATTTCGTGTATGACACTTTCGCTTTTGGGTTTGACTCTTTTGGGAGAGTATAAGCATCACAAGGTGTGGAAAAGTGTATGGAAGCCCCTGCAGACAGAAAGACAGTGTTTGGCTCTTCCTAGATTGTAGAAAAGAAGACTTGTCGAGACATTTGAAGAATTATTTTATTTAGAATTATATCTTGATTGCTCGTGAATGGACCTCACTGATTGGTTTATCAAATTCCAATTATATAGGTAAACAAATGAATGACTGTTTTGATTAGAAGTTGAAAATCTGGCTTGTCTTTAGAAGGAGAAGGATGTTCCGTTGTTGCTTGCTGCTCTGTTCGGTGGTAATTGTGGTGCGGGCTGCCGTTGCATTGATCTCCTTCATGGGAAAGAATGAAAAATAGAAAAAAGATTGGGGTGGAAGCAAAGGTGGGAATTGACTGATTATAACCCAAAGATTTTTTCATTCCTTCAAGTGAAGATTCTTTGTTCCTTTGTTCTCGCAAGCCGAGGGGAGTAGTCCCTGGCGCGTGTCTCCTTGCTTTTACCGGAGTGCCGCTGAGAGGCACGGATGCGAAGCCCCAGTGAGACTTTGCGAGACGAGTGTTTGAGGAGTCGAATGAACGAATTTCAAGAATAGGACGAGTTCCCAAACTTTTGAGAGAATATGTAATATGCTCACGTAGGATAACAAGTGACTCAAAAATCTGAATATGCATTTCTTTTAAATAATCTTTTGAGAATGCCATCCGGTAGCGGTTGTAGCTGGTCTTTGGGTTGCGATCGACCATTGGATGATGCTTAACATGACCTCTTAAAGTGAGAGGTTGGCTGGGCCTTTTGCTGAGAGGTTGGTTTGAGGGATGTGTTCTAAGGTGAAGGGATTTTCTTGTTGTCGCTTTTTCAGGACCTCTAAGAGTGAGGTTAACTTTGATTTTGGCAAGGTCAAGGGTGGTGATGGAATCCTCTAAAAGTGAGAGGATGGACTTTGGAATGGGTTTATGGGATTTGTCCAAGAGGGAATCTTTGTTGCTTCTTCTCGCGAGTTTGTTGTGGTTTCAGCAGGTAACTTGATCACGATAGGACCTTCACTCGATGTCTCGTTTTCACAACCTTTCGGCAGGTAACTTGATCACGATAGGACTTTCACTCGATGTCTCATTTTCACAACCTTTGGGAGGTTCACTTCGGGGTGATGAAGTTTTTTTTTTTTTTTTTTTTTTTTTTTTTTTTTTTTTTTTAAACACCCTCTTATCGAGAAAGGCCTTCGGATTTGTTTGCTCGCGATAGCCCCTAGTGTATGCCTTAGGATGGTTTTACCTTTTCCCTCTTGGGTTTGGAGGTGGTCCCTTCGAGGGAGCCCCTTGTATGAGTTTCTTTCGCATTCCGCCTTTCTTGAGCTTTGAGGTGATTACTTCCTTTGTGAATCAAGGGAGCCCCTAGTATGGGCTTCTTCCTTAGGGTCTCAAAACTTGTCGATCTTGAAATGAAAGGGTATTATTTAGTGAGGATAAGGTTATGGCTTCCTATGGTGAGAGGTTTAAGCTTCAATCGCTACTGGATAGCATTCTCAAAAGAGTATTTTAAAATAAATGCAAACTCATTTAACCGACTCATTAATGTGAGGCAAAATATATTCAGACCATGGGGAAGATATGTGAGCATATTCAATGAAAGCTTAACGATCAAATGGAAAATCAGAGGAGACGCGAGATTTGGGGGTTGGTGAGCCCCTTGTTGATATTTATGTAGCACTTGCGAAGGATAAGAACAACCCTTTGCATCTTGCATTGGCGGGAGCAGCTATTTTCTGATGATGAGCAACAACGGTCTTTGTGCTTGTCTTGATCATATGGAAAGGAGGTCAAGTTGGGGAGAGTGTATGAAAAGTGTATGGTGGAGTATGGAGAGAGTGTATGGAGATGGTGTATGGAGATGGTGTATAGAGATGGTGTATGGAGATGGTGTATAGAGATGGTGTATAGAGATGGTGTGTATGAAGAAGGAACGGTGAGTTGTTTACTCCAATCAAAGCATTCATTCAGTGTTTACTTTATTAGCCGGTGAGTTTATCAGTGAGATTAGCAACCAAGTGATAATTATAAATAAAACAATTCTTCTTGAAAGTAATGCGAGATTATGTCTCAAGTCTAGAGAGAGAAGAAAGAAAGACCTTTTTTATTATCGAAGTAACTAGTTCAAAGTGGACATTACATATCAATGCCCAAAATGGACGTAAAGGACGCACTAGAACCTACAAGACTGAATGAATCTAAATCTTCCCTCGAAGGGTGAGGGTTCCTTCATCAATGAAGCCTTGGGTCTTCCCTTGGTTGATCAATCTTTGAATTGAGCGTTTCAGTTGCACACATTTGTCAGTGGTATGCCCAGCGCACTTGTGGTATCTGCAAAACTTGGATGTATCTAAGTCTTCCTTTGGGTTAATAGGCTTGTAATTCTCGAGCGGCTTGATCAAACTCTTTCCCACCAAAATGTCGAAGAACTCACCCACAGGCATTCCTAAGTCATCAAAATGTTCCTTGTTGATCTTCTTCTCGGGTATTGATGCCTTTAGTTGGTTGGTGGCCACAGCAGGTATCCTGAATGAGAAATTCTGATGTGTAGGACCATAAGGGGAACCATAAGCATGTGGATGATAGGGACCCCGGAATTGAACAGGAGGAGGAACTCTTCTCAAGCACTCGTGAATGCAAGACAAATGGTATTGCTCAATTTCATGCATGTCTTTGAGGAGGTTGATCACTCCCAACCTCATGTTTGAGACTTCTTTGAGGGCTTCAATGCTTTTCTCCATAGACATGATGCGAATTACAGCAGAACATACGGCGGAGTCAAACCAATGAGTTGAATTAGATTCATAATTAATCTTAAGGCATCCTTGAGAAAATATTTGATCTCCACAATTTTGAGTTTGACCGGGCTGAAGTTGCCTACGTAACCCTTACCATTTAAGGTATGAGTCTCAGGTCACCGTAGTTCGAGGGGGCCCCGATTGATGATACAACCAGGTTTAAGTTTAGAGAAAGAGAGAGGATGAATGTAAAAGAGTCCGTTTGGTGAAAAAGGGAGAGGAAGATGACTCGATCCTTGGTCAAATGAGGGTGATCTAGGTGAGTTAATTTGGTCTTGGGTGAGGATTGGCCTTGGTTGGTCTTTGGCTGAAGGGTGCTAGAGATAAAGGATCTAAACTATGGATGGTTTTAAGGCTAAGGGAGCAGACTATGGAAGGTTCAAGAGATGAGAGGTAGAACTTTGAAGGGTCCTAACTTGTAGACCATGGGGGTCTAAGGTAGAGGAGTGGACCATGGATGGTCCAAGAGACGAGGGTGGACCTCGAAGAGTCTCAGGTGGAAGGGTAGACCTTTAATGGTCCTAGATAGAGAGAGTGGACCTCGAAGGGTCCTAAATTGAGGAGTGGACCTTGAATGGTACAAAGTAGAAGAAGTGGACCTAGAAGGGTCCAAAAGATGAGAAGTGGACCTTGAAGGGTCCAAGAGATGAGGAGTGGACCTTGAAGGGTCCAAGAGAAGAGGAGCGGACCTTGAACGGTCCAAGAGAAGAGGAGCGGACCTTGAACGGCTCAAGATATGAGGAGTGGACCTTGAACGGTCCAAGAGAAGAAGAGCGGACCTTGAACGGTCCAAGATGTGAGGAGTGGACCTTGAACGGTCAAAGAGAAGAGGAGCGGACCTTGAACGGTCCAAGATATGAGAAGTGAACCTTGAAGGGTCCAAGAGAAGAGGAGCGGACCTTGAACGGTTCAAGATATGAGAAGTGGACCTTGAATGGTCCAAGAGAAGAGGAGCGGACCTTGAACGGTCCAAGATATGAGAAGTGAACCTTGAAGGGTCCAAGAGAAGAGGAGCGGACCTTGAACGGTTCAAGAGAAGAGGAGTGAACCTTGAAGGGTCCAAGAGAAGAGGAGCGGACCTTGAACGGTCCAAGATATGAGAAGTGAACCTTGAAGGGTCCAAGAGAAGAGGAGCGGACCTTGAACGGTCCAAGATATGAGAAGTGAACCTTGAAGGGTCCAAGAGAAGAGGAGCGGACCTTGAACGGTCCAAGATATGAGAAGTGGACCTTGAATGGTCCAAGATTGGGAGAGTGGACATAGTATAGGAAGAGCACCGCGAAGGGTCAAAGAGTGGACCTTGAACGGTCCAAGATAGAGAGACTGGACCTAGGGCGGTCCGCAGTAGATGGTGTGGACCTTGAAGGGTTCAAGAAGTAAAGAGCGGACCTCGGAGGGTCCTAGAAATGGAGAGTGGACCTCGGAGGGTCCTAGAAATGAGGAGCGGACCTCGAAGGTCCAAAAAATGAGGAGCGGACCTCGGAGGGTCCAAAAAATGAGGAGCGGACCTCGGAAGGTCCTAAAAAATGAGGAGCGGACCTCGAAGGGTCCTAGAAAATGAGGAGCGGACCTCAGAGGGTCCTAGAAATAAGGAGCGGACCTCAGAGGGTCCTAAAAAATGAGGAGCGGACCTCGGAAGGTCCTAAAAAATGAGGAGCGGACCTCGGAGGGTCCTAAAAATGAGGAGCGGACCTCGGAGGGTCCTAAAAATGAGGAGCGGACCTCGGAAGGTCCAAAAAATGAGGAGCGGACCTCGGAAGGTCCAAAAAATGAGGAGCGGACCTCGGAAGGTCCTAAAAATGAGGAGCGGACCTCGGAAGGTCCTAAAAAATGAGGAGCGGACCTCGGAAGGTCCTAAAAATGAGGAGTGGACCTCGGAAGGTCCTAAAAAATGAGGAGCGGACCTCGGAAGGTCCTAAAAATGAGGAGCGGACCTCGGAGGGTCCTAAAAATGAGGAGCGGACTTCGGAAGGTCCTAAAAATGAAGAGCGGACCTCGGAAGGTCCAAAAAATGAGGAGCGGACCTCGGAAGGTCCAAAATGAGGAGCGGACCTCGGAAGGTCCTAAAATGAGGAGCGGACCTCGGAAGGTCCTAAAAAATGAGGAGCGGACCTCGGAAGGTCCTAAAAATGAGGAGTGGACCTCGGAAGGTCCTAAAAAATGAGGAACGGACCTCGGAAGGTCCTAAAAATGAGGAGCGGACCTCGGAGGGTCCTAAAAATGAGGAGCGGACTTCGGAAGGTCCTAAAAATGAAGAGCGGACCTCGGAAGGTCCAAAAAATGAGGAGCGGACCTCGGAAGGTCCAAAAAATGAGGAGCGGACCTCGGAAGGTCCTAAAAAATGAGGAGCGGACCTCGGAGGGTCCTAAAAATGAAGAGCGGACCTTGGAAGGTCCAAAAAAATGAGGAGCGGACCTCGGAAGGTTCAAAAAATGAGGAGCGGACCTCGGAAGGTCCTAAAAAATGAGGAGCGGACCTCGGAGGGTCCTAAAAATGAAGAGTGGACCTTGGAAGGTCCTAAAAATGAGGAGTGGACCTCGGAAGGTCCTAAAAATGAGGAGCGGACCTCGGAAGGTCCTAAAAATGAGGAATGGTTAAGCATTTTATTTACAAAAAAGCCCTTTAATTTTTTATAGAACCTACTCTTGGTTGGAAGGGATACCCCTTTTTCGCAACTAACTAAAGGTCCTAAAGTGGTGGATCCTAACGACTGACCGTCTCATATGGACATTTAATATGATATATATATGGGAAGTACTACAGACCTATGATAAGACAAGATCTAGCATTCAAACTTTACATGGTACGTCCTTTAAAAGGAAAATCAATTTTTAGTGCCTTTATAGATCTTGACTTATCATTGATTCGTAGTGACTTAACATAAAGACCTTATTAATTGTCTACATAAAAAAGCTAGTCAAACCAACCGGTCACATGGAGTGTATTCCTAGAAAAGTGGGTGACGCAAGGGTTAGGTTTTAGGCTCCCACCGTGCAGCCGAAGCGCACTGATGAGTGGATGGCCAAGTGAGACTCGGAAGGGAGGAGACATGATCACCACACTTCCCGCACTTTGGCTTCTCCGAAGGGTAAAAGGGTGTCTGTGCAGTGTGACACTGACTCTAGTGGTAGTGTGAGGTAAAAGTATCTAATTCTTTTTAAAGAAAAAAGAGAAAGATTTTTTTATTTACATGAAATGCATGCATGCAATGCAACAGTTAAGAGTAAAGAAAATAAAAAGAAAGCAAAATACAACACCACAAAGGAAAACGAAAGTCTGACCCACTTAGTTTGAAAAAGATTTCAAAACAGTCCCCAGCAGAGTCGCCACTGTGAATACCCTGTCCCGATGCAACGCGCATTCGGAGGTTTGAAATAAATAATTATATAAGTCGGATCGAAATGGGATATTCATTTAGTGACACTCGATTTAAACCATATTAAAATATTAATTTAAATTTTGAGAGTCGCCACGCCACTTTGATATAGCCCAAAGCTTTGAAAAAAGGCTAAACATGTAATTGGGTTCGGGGGTCAAGTTACAACAGAAGAAGAAACGTTATCACTCCTATTGCCCGACGAATCGGTCTTTCTAGCATGTGGGGTGTTGGTTGTGTGCGGTGTTTACAGGAATAGATAGAAGAAGCGGGATCATGCATAAGGAGGAGGGGAGAGAAAGAATTAATTGATGATCACACCCTAGAACCTTTGAGTTAGGCCCTCGGAAGGTGCACTAATCAACGTTCATCCTTGGGGGATTGTTGATCATGGGACAATTATTACTAAGGTGGAAGGAAAGAAGTAGTTCCTAGATCCATTGGGTTTCTTAGGGCGAAACCTTAGATCATCCTCGGCTATGAACAATATATTAAAACAACCCTAAATCTAGCATATATGGCATAAGCAAGAAATAAAGCAATTAAAATATACTAAGCATGCAAACAATAATAATAAAGATAATAATAAAGAACAAGAATATAAAAAAGAGGGTCTTACCAATTGTAGCAAGACTTGGGGGTCGAATCTTGGCGATTCGAGAGGAAAAAGAAGAACTGAGGGTTAAAGCAAGTGTAGCTCGCTTCTCCCGGAGAAATTGTGTTGAGAATATGGGGAGCCGGTCACCCCTATTTATAATACCTCGGTACCTGGGCTGGGCTTCTAAAGGGTCGATCGGCTCTAGGATGGAAGGGTCGATCGGCTCTAAAATAAAGGGTCGATCGGCCAATGCACGGGCAAAGGGCCGATCGGCTCTTCCAACTGGCGTCCTTTCCAAGGCGCGGCGACGGCGCAGTACGGAAGAATTAATGAATCTTTTTAGGGTTAGGGTTTCTTTAGGTTTTTTTATTAATTAACCGGGCCAGATATTTGGAATACCTTTTTTCGGACCGGGTACTAACACACACGCCCTCACAAGTTTCAGTAAAATTGGTATGAGGCGCCACACGCCCTCGAAAGTTTCAATAATCCCAGTCTGAGGCGCCACACGCCCTCACAAGTTTCAATAATCCCGGTCTGAGGTGCCACACGCCCTCACAAGTTTCAATAATCCCGGTCGGAGGTGCCACACGCACTCACAAGTTTCAATATTCTCGGTCTGAGGCGCCACACGCCCTCGAAAGTCTCACTTAGGTTCAGATGCCTCATAACAGTCTCGCTTAGGTCAAGGTCCACCCGCGCGGCTCCTTGCACCTACGAACTACGATTGGCTTGATTGTCGCTCGAGATACGTAGGAATCCTTTCGCTAAGGGTCCAGCCAGCTGACCTCTCAGGTCTCTTTCAAAGTAAGGCATCCCCCGATTTGGATCCTTGTCTTTTTTCAACGACCCCACTTCCTTCGTAAGTGACATCGCTGAGGGGCTAACTGTAAGTACCCAAATCCGGATCGTCAAAATCAGTTAAAAGTTAACCGGAATCCGTTAACTGGCCCGCTCCAGGTTAACCGAAATCCTTTAAACTCCCCGTTCTCGAGCCAACGAGACGTCCCGGGACTGCCCCATGCATCCTAACGTCGAATCGTACTCAACACACGTTGTCACACGTAAAAGTACGGCTTCTCCTGAAAAACGCAATTTTCGGCACTTTCCGGGGGCGTTTCAAACATTTTTCGGATAGTTATTTAAAAAGGGACAAAACCAGGGAATAATGGCACAAAAATACATGCCCTGGTGAGTCATAGGGACACGTGGCACGCATGCCACAGCTTCCTTGTCAACTTCAATCAGATTTCAGTGTGAAAAGACCAAAATACCCCTGATGTGCAGTCCAAGTCCGGCCGAACTCTTTTGCAGGAAAACCAGAATTCCCAACAAGTCCTCCCAATTTCAAAAATACCACAAAACCCCATGGATTTCAGGTTAAGTCCGTCAGAACTCTTTTGTAATTTTGCCCAATAAATAGAGAGAGCTGTCAACATTTAAAAGAAAGAAAAACCTTAACCATTTTCTCTCCAAGCCACGGCCTAAACTGGTCTCACCCCCTTCCGAGCCCCGTTTTACCTCGTTTTGCATGAAAACTCCGTATTTCAACCAAATACAAGCCACACCACCTCGAAACACTGTTCCAAACAACTTTTCGTATCCCGTATATGCCTCTCGAGCCAAAAGAGTCAACCCCTAGTGTAGCGTTGTGAGAGAAGAATTTTATCTTTTTGAGTCGCCACCTATATTATTCGATTGGAAACATAGGAAAACCATTTTGAAAGAGATTTGGGTTCGGGGCTTAGGTTATGGAATGGGTAGGTCAAGGAGCATCCATTCCACCCAATCCGGAGATCAGTCTTGCTAAAGAAAAGAGAGGTTTTCAATCTTTACAATATATATATAATTAAAGAAAACAAGTAAACCCTAATCAATTTTTTGATTAGGAATGTCGGATTGTATGCTTCGAGATCGCCTCCCTTGACTGAAGGGACTCTAGGCTAATCCTTTTGATGGGATTACACTACTCTAAAATCAATAGAGGGATTGAGAAGAGGAACGAAAGTTAAAGGATGATTACCTTTTTTGAGAAGGGATTCGGACAGAGTTTCGACTCAAGTTTAGAGTTGAAATTTGATACGGACAGAGCTTCGCCTCGATCCTTGATTTGGATCTTGATGCGGACGGAGCTTCGCCTTGGTCCTTTGATTCGGGCTTCGATGTTTGTTAATCAACAAGGTTGATGAACAAACTTTAGGAGTTGTTTGTGAGTGATTTGAAGGAGTCTTTCGTGGAAAGAAACCAACAAAATATGTGTGTTGTGTGTTTTCTTGATCAAGGATCAGAATTGTCGACCTCTGAAACACTGAAAGTCATCCAGTATTTATAGGAGGTTGGAGAGGTGAAGGTGGAGAGGTAAAATCCCCTAGGAAGGTTCCAGAACTCAGTTGTGATTGGATACCCGAATTGATAAGGTTTTATCCAGAAAGAGAGTTTGAAACGGAGAAGGGGAGTGATTCTGCACGTCCTGTCGAGGGGATATATCACGCGAGACACGCTATTCCGCACGAGATAACTAGTCATTTGACTATTTTGTCCTCTTCAGTTTATTCCGTTAGTCAGTTAGGTCCAAAACTAACGAGGTTAGTTAGAAACTTAACGAAACATGACGAAACTGATATGCTTTCATCAAAACACAAAAGAGAGATGAAGAGTAGTGTAATCATGTAATTATGAGTTCAGAATGGGGTGTCTACAGAGCCCCTCGGCGACAGGTCTTATGAAAGAAGAAGTGTCGTCGATAGAAAAGACATCATTCTGAACACTGGGATGGTCGTGCCGCACGGCTGCCTACGTATCTCTGTCGGAGAATCAGACCAAAACGTAGTTCGACTCCAAAACACGAAAAGGCTGCTTTAGGTATTTTGAAAATCATTTTTTTGAAAATCGAGGAGATTTTATTTTTGAAAAGGCAAATCCATAATGAGGAATCAAATCATGACCCAATTCTGAATATACCTATTTGTCTGAAGATTCGCCTGTTTGGGCTCCGAACCTGCGGGGAAAGATGTTAGAAAACAAAGATTTACCTGTCCGGTCCTTTGCATTCTGTTGAGTTTTCTTTTGAGACTGAAGTGAGGTGACGATCCTGGAGATTCGGGACCGATCTTTTGTTGAGGTGACGATCCTGGAGATTCAAGACCGAGCTTTTTGTTGAGTATTACTTGACATACTACTTGTAGATGCATGACACACCTACTTAGTGACGATCCTGGCAATTCAAGACCGAGCTTTTGTTGAGGTGACAATCCTGGCGATTCGGGACCGAGCTTTTGTTGAGGTGAGTACTCGACATACTACCTGTAGATGCTTGACACACCTACTTGGTGACGATCTACCTGTAAGGGCACTGAATTGGGCTTTTGATAAGGTAAGTATTTGACATACTGACCCTAGATGCTTGACGCATCTTAGATGTTTGACACACCTAATTGTTAATGATCCACCTGTCTGGGCGTTGAATCGGGCTTTTGGTAAGGTAAGTATTTGACATACTGACCCTAGATGCTTGACGCATCTTAGATGTTTGACACACCTAATTGTTGACGATCCACCTGTCTGGGCGTTGAATCGGGCTTTTGTTGGAATATGCTTAACGCATGGCACTTGACGTGATGGATGCTTGACGCGATGGTTTCATGACGCAATGGTTGCTTGACGCGATGGTTGCTTGACGCAATGGTTGTTTGACGCGATGGTTGCTTGACACGATGGTTGCTTGACGCAATGGTTGCTTGACGCAATGGATGCTTGACGCTTGAAGAGATGCTCGACGCACTTAATTGGATGCATTGCTATATGGAAAGGTAGATGGTAGGCGAAATCCAAACACTCAACATGTTTGATCTAAAAGTAAGCACTTGATGTGCTTTAATTCCTGCAAGAGGGTTAGTGAAAGCATTTGCATAACAACATATATTCACTTAAGCATTTGTTTGTTCAAGACGATCAATGTGCACTCGACTCCAAGAATTAGCGGGGAGAATGAGTACTATTATGTGAGATTGAGAATTGTTTGTGTGATTTAGATTTTGGTTCAGAATGCCAACTCGTGAGGTCCATCTAAAGATCGAATGAGACAATCGTCTAATAGGATTCCGTTGAGGTAACCGAAGTTCAACACTAAGGTTCGGGATACTTCAAGAATTTTTTGTTGTCATAGGACTTTTTCATCATCAAGCCCCAAGTTACTCATGTGATGATCATTGACTGAACAAGGTTCAAACCACTCTAATGGCTTTCGATATGTAGAACTGATGCTGCCCAATCCAAAGCACGTATTTTCCAAGGCTTCTCTTGACAATAAGCCCCAAGACCTCTTGTATGTTGTAGATGACTTTGCGAACAGGCTTGTGAGGCTGCGTGAATTGAAGAAGGATCCCCTCCCTTTTCCCTTTGATTTTTTTTTCTTCTTTGTGACGCACCCTGGTTTTTGCCTAGACCGCCCTTTCGGGTTCTCAATCTAGCGGGCATCTCTTTTGCGTCTTTTATTTTTGTGCTCTAATTTTTGCCTAGGCCGCTCTTTAGGAGTTTTCAACCTAGCGAGCCATTTTTTTTTGAAAAGTATGTTTACTCGAAGGGGACTCAGATGGAAGAATCTCATTAAGGAGAAAGATGAGATCTCAAGTTTAGTTGAGGAGAGATGAACTCTATTTTTTGGACGGTGATCCAAGCGATGATTCTTTGGAGAAGTGCATTCTCTAATGATGAGAGTGAGAAGCAAAAAGGGGAAACCTCCTAATGCAGATTTGATTACTCTTGAGAGTTTGAGTAGAGATTGACTGGGGGAGGAAAAGGTTAAGAAGCCCCAGTTTTGATGCTTGGATTTCAAGAGTGTGTATGAGAATGGCTAAGAGGAAGCCCCTAGACTCAACAAAGAACGCTACATGGCTCAAAGGTCTAGAAAAGATGTTCTACTTTTAATGGACCTTGTATCATCTAGAAATTTCTTAACGAGTTTGAAAAGAAAGCCAATCATTAGTATGAATTAAGGCTAAACATTTCTCTTTATGGATTGATGTTGAAAGTCTTCTTCATTGGTATTGCCATTCAGGCTTTATTGTAAGAGGATATTGAGGAATCTTCTTTTCTTCGCTGGTATCACTTGACTATTCTTCTTTGTGGGAGAGTCCTTCTTGCCTTTGTTGAAATTCCATCCTTGTCGTGGGGCAATGAAGGCTTGAGAGTTTTTCCTTTTTTTTTTTCATTTTTTTTCTTTTTTTTTTTTTTTTTTTGATGCTCTATTTTTGCCTAGGACGATTTGAGGAGTTTCGACATAGCGAGCTTTTTATTTTTGTACTCTCAAAGCCTTGAATTGAGTAGCCCCACTCTTCTTGGGATGAATGTTGATAGCAGCGCCTTTGGCTTCCTTCGTTTGTTCATCTTCGACTTTCAACAGGAGTAATGTTTAGCCTTAAGCCTTCTAATGATAGTTTTCATTTCAAACTTGTTTAGAAGTTTCTATTTTTCGTGATGATTTAAGGAATGAGGGTCCACTATTCAACATAGTCAAATGATATTCATAAAGAAAAACAACTCTTGGAAAAGTGTTTAGGATAAAGAGATAACTTTTATTGATAAGGAAATTCGAAACAGACTCGATAGTTCACTTGACACAAACTGGAGAGGATAGAGATGGACTAGAATGACAGAACGACTCTTCGAGAACATACTAGGAAGTTTACCTAATCTATGTTTTTTTTTTCAAAGGAAAAAGGGAGAGGACAATCGAAGCCCCAAGGCGGTGATGCTTCAGTTGATCTTGCCAGCTTCATACAAGTTTTGGATGGCATCCCTCAAATTGTAGCAATTGTTGGTGTCATGACCACTAAACTGATGGTAATCGCAAAATTTGTCGTGGTCCCAATCTTCTCTCATTTTCTTAGGGTGATAGTCTTCCATTGGCTTCAGTTTTCCTTGGCCTACTAGATCATCGAACATTTCCTTAAGAGTAGCCCCACCAAAATCATGATAGGTACGACCGGTGCTCCCCTTTGTTGGACAATTCTCCTTTTCTGAAATCTTTCTAAGACGGATCAATTCATCAATTCTAAGGCCCGATTTATGGAGTTCGAGGAAACTAGGGAAGTAATTGCTGGCAAGCTTCTCTTGGTACTCTTCACGGAGACATTGAAGTAGGATATGAATTTGTTCGTCTAGGCTTGGCCTATCAACGATTTCAATCAGTTTGGTCCTCCATCTTTTGACGAAGTCTGCGAATGATTCCTTTGGGAGTTTCTTGGTTTGCTCAAGGTCTCTCCTAGTAGTGCAGTAGGTAGTGTTGTCCTCAAATTGTTCTTGGAAGGCACGACTGGCGAGTGGCCAATCAAGCCTTGTGGAGAGTGGAAGAGTCATGTACCAATCTCTAGCGGCACCATCGAGGGTTTGAGGGAAGCACTGAGCTAGCAAGTTGTCATCGACACCCATAGGTAGCATGGCCCAAGAGTAGGTTTCCAGATGGATTTTTGGACAAGTAGTGCCATTGAATTTTGCAATGTCGGGTGTCTTGTACTTTCTAGGAAGCTTCGACATGGATTGGCGAAGGGAGTCATTTTCAATAGAGAGCGAGGCTCCCTTACTCATATCGAGGGATGCAAGTTTCTTTTCTAGCATTGCCATGGTAAGGGGTTCGTTCTTGCTTTCCCTCTTTCTTTCTTTCATGGAAGCATAACTCTCATTGTCGGAGGAGGAAGATGATGAGCTAGACTCATACACCTTTTTCTTGTGCTTGCGGTGGTTTTTAGCCTTCTTAGTGTATGATACTTCATCATCGAAAGAGGTCTCATTCTCTTTCTTCTTTGAGCTTAATTCGGCCAATTGTAGTTTCATGGCTTGGAGTTCGTCAACCATGGCTTTCATTTCCCCGGCTTGGATTCTTCTTTCAAGTTCTAATCGGGCCTCCATTTCATCGGCTTGGGCTTGTAGCATTTCTTCATATCGAATCCTTTGATCCTCAATTTCCTTCTTGAGTGCTTCAGAATTTATCATGTCGGAAGGAAATTGAAATGCTACCGTTGGAGAGGTAAGGGAGCTTGACGACCTTAGAGATGAACCAGAGATATCCTGACGAGACGCCTTTTAGAATATTAGCCTCAAACGATCCTAGATGGAGAAAAGGATGATGGTTAAAATTACCTCACGAGCGATTTTTTGAAGTTTTATTTTTATTAGAGACGGAGTTTTGACTCAAGGAGGGAGCGCACATCGATTATCAATCACAAACACACGTTCTGCAAATAAAATCTCGCGCGAGACAAGGTCATCTCACACGAGACAACCATTCGGAAAGATGGATTTTTCCTAAATTCATGGTCGGATGGACAAAGATCCGTTTTCTATCTAGCATCCTAGGTAAAACTTGCAGGCATACGTAATTCGAACCAAACCTAGAGACTCGGTAATTGACCATTCTTTGTAAAATAAAGCCATGTAAAACTGATCGGAAGGATTTTTTTTTCTTTAAAGGGACTTCCGAAAGGGTCATTCCGAAGGGACATTTCCGAAGGGACTTTTTCTTTTTCCGAAGGGACTTTTTCGAATCCTTTCCCGATAGTCAATTTTACATTAGCATTATTTTGGTCAAAGACAAGAAAGATTACCGAGTCAAAACCGACCGGTCACGGAGTGTTCCTAGAAAGACAATCTACATGAAAATGTGGCGATGTAGGGCTGGAAGGCTAGGCTCCCCGCGATATGACAATCTAGGTGGATTGAATACGTGGAGTAGGATGATCCAACTTCGAAGAGACCGGCGACTAGGTGGTTACCGTCATCCATCCTTGGTGTGGGTCCCGGGTTTATAGAGGGTATGCAGTGCAATGACAGATATAATATGAGTGCGCGTGTGTGAGAGTCGATCTATGTGATAGAGTAAAATAGAAAGTTTTTTTTTGAAAACTAAAAGAAAACAGATAGTGGCCGCACCAAGTGGTTGCCTACGTTTCTCCCAATTTAGGGAGACTCAGGCCGTCGTAGTTCCACATAAAGAGAGAAAGAGAGAGAAATAATTTAATTTACAACTCCCGAATCCCCAATGGACCGGACTTTAATTAAATAAAACCCAATCGCACGCAGTTTATAAATAATAATCAATTATTTAAATGACATAAAGATTCGAGTTCTACATCTTAAGGGAGGCCTTAAGATGCGGGAAATCTGCAGATAATGAATTCTGGGGTCCCCCTCGCATGTTCGGCTCTCGTCTTGGACTATGAGATAAACGGGAGAAACCAGAAAACAACTAAATTGCCGAGGCCATATCTCGCGCGAGATATGATATCTCGTGCGAGATATGCCCCATCTTAGAGCAGAAAATCGAATTTACAATTTTTTTTTGAAAACCTCTCTTTTAATTTTGACGCAAGTTTAAGCCTCTTAATTTTAAGTCCCCAGCGGAGTCGCCACTGTAGCGTTGTGAGAGAAGAATTTTATCTTTTTGAGTTGCCACCTATATTATTCGATTGGAAACATAGGAAAACCATTTTGAAAGAGATTTGGGTTCGGGGCTTAGGTTATGGAATGGGTAAGTCAAGGAGCATCCATTCCACCCAATCCGGAGATCGGTCTTGCTAAAGAAAAGAGAGGTTTTCAATATTTATAATATATATATAATTAAAGAAAACAAGTAAACCCTAATCAATTTCTTGATTAGGAATGTCGGATTGTATGCTTCGTGATCGCCTCCCTTGACTGAAGGGCCTCTAGGCTAATCCTTTTGATGGGATTACACTACTCTAAAATCAATAAAGGGGTTGAGAAGAGAAACAAAAGTTAAAGGATGATTACATTTTTTGAGAAGGGATTCGGACAGAGTTTTGACTCAAATTTAGAGTTGAAACATGATACGGACAGAGCTTCGCCTCGATCCTTGATTTGGATCTTGATGTGGACAGAGCTTCGCCTTGGTCCTTTGATTCGGGCTTCGATGTTTGTTAATCAACAAGGTTGATGAACAAACTTTAGGAGTTGTTTGTGAGTGATTTGAAGGAGTCTTTCGTGGAAAGAAACCAACAAAATGTGTGTGTTATGTATTTTCTTGATCAAGGATCAGAATTGTCGACCTCTGAAACACTAAAAGTCATCCAGTATTTATAGGAGGTTGGAGAGGTGAAGGTGGAGAGGTAAAATCCCCTAGGAAGGTTCCAGAACTCAGTTGTGATTGGATACCCGAATTGATAAGGTTTTATCCAGAAAGAGAGTTTGAAACGGAGAAGGGGAGTGATTCTGCACGTCCTGTCGAGGGGATATCTCGCGCGAGACACGCTATTCCGCGCGAGATAACTAGTCATTTGACTATTTCCCGTAAAATTGCTAACAATGAAATGCCCGGTTCAAAACTGGAGTTCGACATTGAAACTCTCTTTCAAAATGCGCGAAATGATGTTTGGCATCCAAACGATCATCTTTAAACTTAAAAGCCGACATTTGACACTCAAATCTCATTTAATGCTGTTTTCCCGTAAAATTGCTAACAATGAAACGCCCGGTTCAAAACCGGAGTTCGACATTTGAACTCTCTTTTAAAACGCGCGAAATGACGTTTGGCATCCAAACGATTATCTTCAAACTTAAAAAACCCGACGTTTGACATTCAAACGCTCTTTTTTTTAAAAGTCAACATTTGACACTTAAGTTAAAATCCAGGATCATCACTCGAATAACTTTTCCTAAAAAACTCCAAAACCGACGTTTGTCATTCAAACGCTCGCCTTTTTCAAAAGAATCACAAAAATCAACGTTTGACATTCAAACCAAGATTAAGCTTGTCATTCAAGCTCCCATTTTCAAAATGCAAACACACACACAAACGCACACATTTTCGAGAAATGTAGAAAGACTCGTCATACGAGGCGTTTCGGGTGATCTCAAAATACTCTTCCCGAAATGTAACGTGACCTCCGAACCTAACAATCTCTGGCATTCAAAAAGCTTTTTCCTCATTTTTGCTACCAATAAAAATGACACCCCTTTTCAAAGTCTTTTCCTAAGTTTTTGCTATCAATAAAAATGACACCATTTTTACTAAAGCCGTTTCTCAACGTTTGGGCTCAAAATACAAAAACCGCGTGGCAACTCCTCTCCTTCCCGAAAGCGAGGTCTCAGACACCAACCCCGCGAAAGACAACCTTTTTCGCCGCGCGCGAAATTCGGGTAATTTCACTATGGAATCAAGTTTATTTATTTCAAGATCAAGTCAGAAAGGATCTAATGGTAATTTCCATCTGGATTTCCTATGCATCTCTATTTAAGACTCAATTTGATTTCCATGAAGATGATCCCTATCAGCAAGGCAGAGCAGAAAATGATGACGATTGGGGGTTCTGGTATTCTAATGCTGACTCTTACCCGGGGCCCTCTTGCTGATCAATTGATTGAAAATGTTCTTAAGATGACCAAAGAGCTCATTACTTATTCTGAGGAAGCCTTGAAGAGAAGGAATGCTAGTTCCTCAGAAGAGAAGAAGGCTGATTCTTCTGACAAGAGTTCTGACAAGATTGCTGATGTACCAGCAGATGATGACTCAAGTGATAGTACTGACTCCAGCAGGACTGAATCTGATGATGATAACAAGTTTATCAGCACTATTCTTGTGAAGCATGCATCTTTTCCCTTGACTTGTGCTCATAAAAACAGCACTGCAAGCCCTACTTAGCCTATGTCGATTGTTATTTCGGGCGGAGTCTTGCCTGCTATACCTGCTGATGAACAACCACCTGCAGTGTTTATGGAATTTGCTTGCACCCTCATGGAGATTGCTGATTTGGGATGAGGAGCACTCTCAGATGATGATCTAGCTGCTGATCTCCAAGCGGAAGAAATTGATAATGCTTTCTCTGAATCCTTTCTTGTGAACTATGAAGAAGTACAATTCCAGCAAGCTATTGCTGATTCCATCTCTATTCCTGAGCCCATTACTGAAGTTGGTGATGATAGCCCTGATGACATTGATCCTGATGATTATGATGTGATTCCTGCCAAAGTTGATGAAGATACCTCCCCTCCCTCTTGATATAATTCCTTAAAGGATGATTGAAAGTTTATGATCTCTTCCAACTGATATACAACTTTGAGCTCCATCCCAAAAGATTCTACTGGTAACTCTCTTTTCCCTCCTCATCAAAGACTGGAGTGGAGGTCAGGGTCTAGATCTATCAAATTCCATTTAAAAAATGCTCAGTTTCTTCAAGGATCAACCAGCATGACTCCGTTCTGGCTCAAGTGGGACAAAGATATCAAACATGGCAAGAAGAAAACTCCTGCTGTTTCTCATGCCAAAGTGAAAGCCTCTCCTCCAGCTGTTAATCAACCAGGTTCTCTTAAGATTTGTGGTGATGTTTATCCTTATGGTGAATCTCCAATTGAAGTGTGCATCTATTCTGGTGGCATCAAGAGGAAATGGTTGATGATTAATGATTTGGTGACTGATATTCTTGAGATCTCTCTTCTCTCTGCTGCTGGTCTTCTAAAGCTTGTTTACCAGCAGGCTCTAGCCTTTACTCTGCCTCTTTATGCTTCCAGGCCATTTCAGCAAGATCATATAGTTGATACTGGCAAGATGATATTCCTTGGCCTCATGCGTATCCTGCTCAATGGAAGAGCATTTCTGAATCTTATGATAGCATTCTACCTCTCCCTGGAAAATAATGGTCAGATGTTTCTTGACCCTCCTCTGACTGCTGATAAATCTAATGTGGTTCATTATGCTTTTCCTCTACTTGTTATTCCCCCTGCCCCGAGATCTGCTGATATTCCTTTAATAGTTAGCACCATCATCCCAGCAGCCTTCTTGTCTTCTGGTGATATTGCCCCTGTCTACACCAAGTATGGCTATTTTGCTAATCATCATGGCCATCTCTCTGAAGCGTATGAACATGTTCTTAGAGGTGACGTTGGTGATCTGTGACTGTATCTCCGTGATAAGCTTGATGATCTTAAAGGTATTGTGCTTAAGTCCACTCAGGAGGAGGAGGACTTAGCCAATAGAATCTTAGCCACAGTCATCAGCAAGACCAAAGTTGTCAGATCTCCAGCTAGAGCTCTAATTGGTGATTTAAAAATTGGTGAAGAAAGGTTTGATCAGCTATGTGATTTAGTTGATAGTTCCCTCAAGACTCAGCTGTTAGCCACTGTGAATGAAAGACAAGATCACAGTATTCAGGAGTTAGAACTCAAACTCAAGTCCGCTGAAGAAAGGGCAGTCGCTGCTGAAGCCAAGCTTGCTAAAGAAAATCTGAGGATAGCCAAGCTTGAAGGGAAAAATGAAGTGTTGATTGAGTGGTATAAAGCTAGCAAGAAAAGGAAAGCTAAAAGGATTGAATCTAAGAAGCAGAAGAAGTCAAAGTCTGGTGCTGATGCTACTATTGCTGACTCTGCTGATATCTAATCTTGTCTTGTAACCGATGATATAGATATCCTCTACTGAAGCCTCAAATATTATATCCTATGCTAACATTTTTCTTATCCATTATGTGTCTTTTTCTTAGTCATAATATGTTCATCTAACTTTCTTGCAGGTACCCTAAAAAATTTTACCTTTACAGTTATCATTTGCCACTTAGCCTAAGAGATAATAAATAAAATCCAAATCCTTAACTCAGTATTTTATCTAGGCTATGTAGGTGGAGATTGTTGGGTCAAATATATATGTAGACTTAGAATTGCTTAATCCCAATCACGTGGCTAGAGACCCCTAATTTAATTAGATTTTATTTTTGGATCTCTTGCTGATGCCTTTGTGCCAGTGTATCAAGTTCTTCAGGTTGACAACTTGCTGGTGAGATCAGTATGGTAACCAGTAGAAGAAAATCTTATTCAACAACATCTTTCAGTAAGATAGGTGACTGGCACTACCAGTGACAACTGTCATATCTCTATCTCTTAAATTGTACTTGTTTGCTAAAAGTAGTTACATCCTTCTGCTAACTCCATTCTGCTTGTTTTGACACATGATCTATTTTTAGCTCTACTTTGTCCTTTGTCTGCGTTGGTAGGTAACTGGTTGGGGCAAAGGGGTCTTTACCGGCTGGACTATGCCGAAATGCCATTCCTCGTATCTCCCGCATTAAATGCAAAAGATATGGCATTTATTGATCCTCACCTACCAACCTTAAAATTGAATTGCAAATCTAACCCTTCAACGTCAACTAGCTCTTTTCCCTCCAAGTATATATTGAAGACTTTAGAGCTTTGAAGAAGGTTGGTTGTTGCATTGAAGAGAAAGTGCTTGAAGCATTCAATGAAGCTCGAGCATTCAAGTCCAAAAAATCATTAGACTTTATTAGGACATACACTCGTGCACAACTCAATCAAATCTGTAAGCATTCCCCAACAAGACAATCATTGGAATGCATTGATTGAGATTCACACACACACCTGAGTGAGATAAGTTCTTAACTTGCCGCTCAAAAACACTTGGTCAGTTTTTGTCTTAAGATCCATCAGTAGATTCTAAACTTTAACCTTTGTATCCGGCAAAGCTGCTTCTGTAATAGACTAGGATAAACTGATAGTAAACATCACACAAAATCTATGTTCTTACCAAACTTGGTAGAGGACGTAGCAACATTCATGCTGTGAACCTCTCCAAATATCTTGTCTCTGCCTTTACTTTTCCTTGATTAAATTTCATCTTCCCAGTTGATCTCTATCACTGTTAAGCTGTTCATCTTACTGATTTCATAAGTTTTTCCTTATACCAAACCACTTGCATCTGCATAAAGTTTTAAGAAATACATTGTGTTAAAACCCAAGCTCTAAACATTTTTTTACCCATTTTGTGTGAGTTCAAAACTAAGTCACATAATTTCCGCTGTGCTTACTGATCATTATATGCTCTACCAATTAGTGACTTTAATTTACACAGTATTTTCTTTTAAACTGCAAAAAGGCTATTCACCCCCCCCTCTAGACTATTTTCCTACCAATTGGACCTAAAAATTGGTATCAGAGCTTGTCATTTTTGAAAGAAATTTCCAAGCCTTACATCTTGAATTGCCGATACCATGGCGGAAAAATTATGCAGTCGTTCAACATCACCACCATACCGATGTTGGATGCCAACGAATTTGGTGTTTGGAAATCCTGAATGATAAAGTACATGAACTTCATCGATGACCGATTGATGAAGGTGGTGGAAGGTGGACCGTTTACTCCTCTAAAGGTTCAAGCCACCTACAAACCCATACCATCCACTCCTCTGACTGTGCATGCCGACGTTGATGATGAACAAGAAACTAATGTCCAAGTTACAGAGACTCTGGTTGAGAAACCAAGAGAAGAATGGACTGAGGAAGACAAATTGACCTACCTCTTGATGGCAAAGCCAGCCACATTATCTCTTGTGGTCTTGACAACAAGCAGTACAAGCTTATTGACTTGTGTTACACGGCACAAGAATGATGAAACAAGCTCCTTGCTTACTTCGAAGGAGATGCTTGCACCAAGGACAACAGACTTTATGATGCAATTGCTGAGTTCGAATCTTTCAAAAAGTCAGACGGTGAATCACTCAGAACAGCCTATGATCGGTGTTGCGAGGTAATTAACTTATGTGCTTCTCTAGGTAAGATATACACTATGAAAGACCTAAATATATGTTTCCAAGTTCATTGGGAAGTATATATCATACCAAGGTCACCATTATTAGAGAAGCTAGAGATTTAAACACTAATATGTTCAAAATATTGTGTCCAATCTATTTTTATATGAGAGAGAACTACTAAAACTTAATGTTCTTGATAAAAACTTCAAAAATGTGTCTCTCTCAGCACAGACTCAGATATCTCAATCTTCTACCTCTTATCCTCCTACCGATCACTGTCAAAACCCTTGTTGTAACAAAACCTTAAAAAACCCTTCTGAGCCTCAAATGGAAGAAGATGAATTTGCTGCATTTGCCAGAAATTATAGAAAATTCAAAAACTTCAAGAAAATGCAAAAAGACAGCAAACCCAATCAGTACAAATCATTTACTCCACCCTTCCATAAATCTGCCAGCAAGAACAAGCCTTCTACCAGTGTTGCCGATGGAAAGAACAATAAAGGAGACCTGGTGTGTTTTAACTGCAAAAAACCTGGACATTTTGCATCAAAATGTCCCCAGCCAAAATACGAGTATGTCAGGAAATCGGTAAAACAAAGACACCCCAAGTCCAGAAGCTATGTTGCAGATGACAGTACAGAGAAAGCTATGCCAGTCTGGTGTGAACTTGATTTTCTAAAAATTAAAATGACTGAGTTCGATCAGCTTAAATTGAAAACCTGGATCTCAAAATAGAGAAAAAGTATACACTGCTCAAATGAAAGATTTAGCTAAAAGAAAACACTCTCACAAAGATTATTGATACTTTCTCTAAACATAAAGCTGATGTTGATTCAATCCTTGCGAACCAAATGTCTTGTAATAATGACCAATCTGGGTTGGGATTTGAATCCAGCAGTAGCAGTTATACTGATGCTTCTATGACTGAGAAAAAGGATAAGAAGGCTGAGAATAGCTCGATTAACTCATTGCATAAGGACACTAAGCCTAAGTACAATGATGTGGCAATGAAGTATCCTAAATACCAAACTAAGGAGAAAGACAAGTACATACAAAAGGGAATTAAGGTTGCTGATAATGATTCCTCCAATGATGGCATTCATAGTAAATACATCATCAAAGCTGGTCTTGCCGATCTTAAATCTGCAGCTGATGAACAGTTACCCTCCAAGGTAACTAGCAAAAGCAAGCAGAAAAATAAGAAAGGCAAAACCAACACCTACAAAGTCTCCAAGTTTTTACCTGCTCATTCTCCTCATTCTTTCTCCATCTTTTTCTTCTTCCTCCTTCTCAAATTCCATGGAAGCTTTACCTTGAAGCCTCACTTTCCAAATTACTAGCAAGCTCAATTCTTCTCCATTTTCCAATCCAAGTGTACTTTTGTGGTTGGGGTATCAAGGGGAGTTTATCAAGCTAAGAAGATCCTCATTTCATCCTAAAATTCTAAGGTGAGTTATTATGACTTTCCCTTCTTTAAATGCTCATGAACTATTAAATGTTGTTATTGTTGTTATAATGGTTATTTGATGTTTCGGGGAAACCTTCTTGGATTTGAGGAATTGGTTAGTGTCATAGAAAATGTTGTTGTTCATAAAAGTGGTAAAGAGTATGAGAAAATGAGTTGGGTTGGATTAAAATGGTAAATCTTGAGAAATGGTAGAAAAATGGGTGGAAAACCAAGTGGTAATGATCTATGTTTAGGACATGATACCTTGGGGTTAATTGGGTTAGAATGAAGTTAACAAAGTTAGAAATTCCTTTTAGGTTCACCAATTAGAAGGAGCTTAGTATAAGTTTTGGTTCTTGGGGATTCCTAAGCAATTCTGCTGCTGCTACCTGTTTTTTGGCCGTGGCACGAGTCGTGCCCCTAGGCACGAGTCGTGCCCATGGCCAACTCGTGGTTACGACTCGTGGATCGGAGGCCAAATCGTTCTGATCAACTTAAGGGGGAATTGGCACAAGTCATGCCATGTGGAAATCACGAGTCGTGCTTTTCAAGGGACGCATGATTCTGAGAAAGGCCAAAAGGGCACGAGTCGTGCCCTGGGGCACGAGTCGTGCCCTGGCCTGGGGGCTTAGGATCAACTTTGGAGCTGTTTAAACCTAATTAAACCAGAATCAAAATGAAATCTCTTTAACCTAGATTAAAGTAGAATACTTTGGCTACATAATGACATCTTAATTGATCAAAATGGAATTGGGGAAGTACTTTAAATATTGATTGGAAAACGCTTGGCGGCCTAGTTTGGCAACTTGACCAATGTGATCCCAACTTGGTATATTTAACTTGGACCTTTATAGAGGTCATGTATTGTTGTATGATGACTATGTAGGGTGGGTTTATGATACCTTATTGCCTTACTTGAGTTCTTATTCATTGATTATATTATGCATAGTGTGTTAAATAAATGTTGCACTATGATATTGGTTGAACATGAGTATATATTACCATGTGGCTATATTGTTTATCCCCTTTGTGGATTATATTTCAAGTAACTATTATGTGCTTGATAATGTGTTAATCAGCTGATGTTGGGGGTATAACATAATACGATCAATTATGGAAGTGTGACCTAATGTGATCGGATTAGGTTATATACGCTGCTTTGTCCCTCCTGTGGCCACAGGTCGGGGTTATAGCATCTGTATTGAGCCAAAAGCCTTACAGAGTTGCTACTATCTTATATGGTTCCCTGAGAAATGGGTATTATAAGATGTGAGTATTGCTTAAGCAGCTCACCTAAGATTGGAATATTATATCCAATGTTGTACGACTATTGTTCAGACGGGAAAAGGTAAACCGAGGTAATGTAAAGTGTTTACAGCTTTTCCAATGTGTTGTATGCAACTTGCTATGAGTTGCATCTTATTTGGCATATTGCTGCATTCATAATAGCTTGCTGAGATTTATTCTCAGCCCTCTCCCTTTAATGTTTTTAGATCCCGAGACAGGAGGACCGGCCAAGTAAGGGCGGAGAGGAGTTTGGAAGTGATTTTGGGGATTGTCGGGGTACGTATAGGTTGGCGTAGCATGTATATTTTGGTATAATTTCTTTATGGAGTTTGTAATTATAAACTTAAATTTCTACGTTACAACCACAATCTTTTGTAACTAAACCCGATGAACACTTTCAAAGTTGGTCAACTCTTCCTCCAATGTGGAGAGGAGTAGAGTTATTTTGAAATAGTTATGTGAATTGTGTTTATGTTTGAAAGTTAAATCAAAGTTTTAAAAAGTTTAGGTGGTTTGAGTTAGTTTGGGGACGCTTCAACTCGGAACATGTGTTAGGTTCCGGGTCGGGGTCCTCACAGTTGGTATCAGAGCTCGGTTAGAGTTCTCGGGTAGAGTCTAGCTGAGTGAGTGTGTGTGATAACTGACGTCGAGTGTTTAATGCAGGAGTTTATACTAATGGCGGGTAATGATGGAGATCAGGATCGGGCTTTGGGCAATGTTGGTAATCCGAATGCCGAAATGATGGATATGTTCCGAGTGTTTCTTCAGAATATGGCAAATCAGAATCAAGGTAGGGGACAACAACAACCCGAAGGTAGGCAACACTACTACATTTCTGACCTAATGTAACGCCAATTTTCGTTGCATTAGGGCCCAAAAACCGTTACATTAGGCCTAATGTAACGCCAAATGGCCGTTGCATTCTCTTGCGTTGCATTAGGTCTAATGCAACGACATAGCAAGCTAATGTAACGCCAGAGCTTTGGCGTTGCATCAGGTAAATACCTAATGCAACGCCAATTTTAAAACTATATGAACACCTAATGCAACGCCAAAAAGAACCTAATGCAACGCCAATTTAAAAAGTGGTTGAATACCTAATGTAACGCCAAAAATTAGATGAGTCCCTAAAATTTATTACATAATTTCACAATTTTATTAATTTTTTAATTTTCTTTTTTCAATATATATATATATATATATATATATATATATATATATATATATATATATTTATTTATATATATATATATATATATATATATATATATATATATATATATATATATATATATATATATATATATATATATATATATATATATATATATATTTAAAAAAATATATATATATTTATTCTCAAACAATCCCTTAACTTTTTTTTTCTCAAATCAGTCCCTTAATATTTTTTATTCTCTAATTAGTCCCTTAACTTTTTTATATTCAAATCAATTCTTACATTTTTCAAAAGTAACACTTTGCTCCACCACCATCCACCACCATCCACCACCATCCACCACCGTTCACAACCATCCACAACCATCCACAACCACAAATCAAACAAAGGATTGTACAAATCAAAATAAAACACAAAATACAATAATAAATCGATAATACCCAAATCCACAACAAGGATTTTCCTTGGAAACGCCTGAATCGAAAATACCCAAATCAAAATAAAACGCCTGATTCTTTCATTAAAAATCGCAGCCATATTGAGGATACTGGGAACAATTGAGCTTCGCCGGAGACGATGGAACGACGTTGAAAGAGAGCGAGAGAGATGGAACGACGCTAGAGAAAGAGAGATGGAACAATTGAGCTTCACGAGACGATGAAGGGGAGAGAAGAAGACGGCGTTGGGGAGAGAGAGAGAAGAAGACTCAAGGCTGGGAGAGAGAGAGAAGAAGATGTTGGGGCCGGTGATCGGCGGATCCACCGCTGCCATCGCCATCGCCGAGAAGATGAAGGGTAGTGGGTAGATGTTTGACAGAGAGAGAGAATGAGAGAGAGAGAAGAAGACGGGTAGGGTACTGGGTGGGTTGTTTGTTTAATTTGATAAAATGAAAATAAAGAGAGAGAAATGAGGAGAGAGGGAGGGATTTATTGGTTTTGTTTTTATTAATTGTGGACCGTTGGATTGAATGAGTGAATGGTTGGATTTGGTTTAGCTCATGATCCGCGTGATTATATGAGAACCAATAAAACAATGCCATATTATATACTTTTATTTCTTTAAAAATTATTAATAATTATTATTAATAATTATTATTAATAATAATTATTATTATTAATACTTATTATTATTAATAATTATTATTAATAATAGTTATTAATAATAATAATTAATAATAATAATTATTATTAATTATTATTAATAAAAATAATTATTAATTATAATTATTAATAATTATTATTATTCATAATAATTATTAATAATAATAATTATTAATAATGATTAATAATTATTAATAATAATAATGATAATTATTAATAATAAGTATTGATAATAATAATTATATAATAATAATAATTATTAATAATAATTATTATTATTAATTATTATTATACAAATAATAATTAATAATAATTATTATTATATAATTAATAATAATAATCAATTATATAATAATAATTATTAATAATAATAATTATTAATAATTATTATTATATAATTAATAATAATAATAATTGATATTAAAAATAATTAATAATAATAATAATTTAAACTATAAAATAATATTATGCCTAATATAAAATAATATTATGCCTATAGGGTATACCCTATACCCTATAGGGTATACCCTATAGGATATAGGGCATAGGGTATAGGGTATAGGGTATATCCTATAGGGTATAGGGTATACCCTATAGGGTATAGGGTATAGGGTATAGGGTATATCCTATAGGGTATAGGGTATACCCTATAGGGTATAGGATATAGGGTATACCCTATAGGATATAGGGCATAGGGTATACCTTATAGGGTATAGGGTATACCATATACCCTATAGGGTATAGGGTATACCTTATAGGGTATAGGGTATAGGGTATACCATATACCCTATACCCTATAGGGTATAGGGTATATCCTATACCCTATACCCTATAAGGTATACCCTATACCCTATGCCCTATATCCTATAGGGTATACCCTATATCCTATACCCTATAGGGTATACCCTATACCCTATAGGATATACCCTATACCCTATACCCTATACCCTATAGGGTATACCCTATACCCTATACCCTATGCCCTATATCCTATAGGGTATACCCTATAGGGTATAGGGTATACCCTATAGGGTATACCCTATACCCTATAGGGCATACCCTATACCCTATACCCTATACCCTATAGGGCATACCCTATACCCTATACCCTAAAGGGTATACCCTATAGGGTATAGGGTATACCCTATACCCTATAGGGTATACCCTATACCCTATGCCCTATATCCTATAGGGTATACCCTATAGGGTATAGGGTATACCCTATAGGGTATAGGGTATACCCTATACCCTATACCCTATAGGGCATACCCTATACCCTATACCCTATAGGGTATACCCTATACCCTATACCCTAAAGGGTATACCCTATAGGGTATAGGGTATACCCTATACCCTATAGGGTATACCCTATAGGGTATACCCTATAGGGTATAACCCTATACCCTATACCCTATGCCCTATACCCTATACCCTATGCCCTATACCCTAGAGGGTATAGGGTATAGGGTATAGTGTATAGGGTATAGGGTATAGGTTATACCCTATAGGGTATAACCTATAAGGTATAACCCTATACCCTATACCCTATACCCTATGCCCTATACCCTATACCCTATAGGGTATACCCTATGCCCTATATCCTATAGGGTATCCTATACCCTATAGGGTATACCCTATACCCTATACCCTATGCCCTATATCCTATAAGGTATACCCTATACCCTATACCCTATAGGGTATACCCTATACCCTATAGGGTATACCCTATACCATATGCCCTATGCCCTATACCTTATACTCTATACCCTATATCCTATACCATGTATCCTATAGGGTATACCCTATACCATATGCCCTATACCCTATACCCTATACCCTATAGGGTATACCCTATACCCTATACCCTATGCCCTATATCCTATAGGGTATACCCTATAGGGTATAGGGTATACCCTATAGGGTTTAGGGTATACCCTATATCCTATACCCTATAGGATATAGGTTATAGGGTATAATGTATAGGGCATAGGGTATAGGGTATAGGATATAGGGTATATGATATAGTGTATAGGGTATAGGGTATAGTGTATAGGGTATAGGGTATAGGGTATAAGGTATAGGGTATAGGATATAGGATATAGGGTATATGGTATATGGTATATGGTATAGGGTATAGTGTATAGGGTATATGGTATAGTGTATAGGGTATAGGGTATAGGGTATAAGGTATAGGGTATAGGATATAGGTTATAGGGTATATTGTATAGGGCATAGGGTATAGGGTATAGGGTATAGGGTATAGTGTATAGTGTATAGGGTATAAGGTATAGGGTATAGGGTATAGGATATAGGATATAGGTTATAGGGTATAGTGTAGGGTATAGGGTATATGGTATAGGTTATAGGATTTTGGCGTTGCATTAGTAATTTAGGCGTTACATTAGGATTTTGGCGTTGCATTAGACTCGTTACATTAGCTCTGGCGTTGCATTAGATGCGTTACATTAGCTCTGGCGTTGCATTAGGTGCGTTACATTAGCTCTGGCGTTGCATTAGCCGTTACATTAGCTCTGGCGTTGCATTAGATGCGTTACATTAGCTCTGGCGTTGCATTAGATGCGTTACATTAGCTCGTGGCGTTACATTAGATGCATTAGATGCGTTACATTAGGTCAGAAATGTAGTAGTGCAAGGGCACCATGGCTTAGAGAAATTTGTGAAGATGTCTCCTCCTAGATTCAATGGAGATCCGGATCCGACGAAGGCGAAAATATGGCTTGAAGCTATGAATAAGATTTTGGCGGCAATGGAGAGCTCGGATGCAGAAAAGGTAAGGTGCGCCATTTTCAAGTTGGAAGGATCGCAGAGCACTGGTGGAAGGTAGTGAAGGATGGCTGGGATCGGGATTTGACACCGTAGACTTGGGAAAATTTCACACGCAAGTTCAGGGATCATTTCGTTCCGATGGTTACTAGAGATAAGAAGGAGGTTGAGTTTCTGAAACTGGAGCAAGGGACAATGACTATAGCACAATATTCAGCCAAGTTTACGGAGTTAGCCCGATATTGTCCCCATTTGGTACCGGAGGAAGAGAGGCGGATCTACCGGTTCGTGAAAGGCTTAAGGGTGGAGTTCCGGAAGCAGTTACTGACGCATGACTTCGCCAACTTCCAGGCAGCCGTGAATATGGCGTATCGGATTGAGAATGATATAGAGGAGCATCGTGGTAAATTTGAGGGTGGAAGCAGAAATAGATTCCAAGGTCAAGGTTCCGGGCAGAATAGAGGGCAGCCAAGGACATCAGCTTCGGGAGCAGGTAGAGGAGGAAATGTGGCGGCTCCGGCAAATCGTTCGACTCCAGGTCAGTTTGGTACGTTGTGTGGATATTGTAAGAAGGTGGGGCATTCGGAGGATAAGTGTTGGAGCAAGCAAGGCAAATGTTTGGAGTGTGGTGCAACGGGCCATTTCCCGAGGAATTGTCCCAAGTGGCAAAAGAAGCAAGCTTTGGGTAATGGTCAAGGGGGACAAGGTAGTGGTATGAAGAGAGATATAGACGGGAAGTCCAAAGATAGAGTACAAGGTCGAGTGTTCGCCTTGGGAAGAGGAGAGGTCGATCCCAATGCCGTCATTAGAGGTATAGTCCCTGTCTCAGGAGTTAAGGCCCGCATTCTTATAGATCCCGGATCTTCCCATTCATTTGTGGCATCTCACTTTGCATTATCATTGCATAAATTGCCTGAATCTATGCCTTATGTGTTGGAGGTTTCCACTCCCATGGGAAAGTGCCTTGCATCTTCTTTGATATATCATGATTGTGATGTGACTATATGTGGGCATGTATTGCCGGTGGATTTGGTCGAGTTACCAATCCGTGACTTTGATGTGATCCTTGGGATGGATTGGTTGAGTCAGTGTCATGCTTTGGTAGACTGTCGTAGAAAATGAGTCTCATTTGCTATGCCTGATGTGCCTACTTTTATATTTGATGCGGACAAATCTATGTTCGGTTTACATGTTATTTCTGCTTTAAAGGCTAGAAAGATGCTATCTAAGGGGTGTGCGGGGTACTTGGCTTATGTAGTAGATTCCAATAAGAAGTCCCCCGAGTTAGCTCAGGTCCCGGTTGTTAATGAATTTAGTGATGTGTTTTCTAGTGAGTACTCTATGCCTCCGGATCGTGAGGTAGAGTTTTGTATTGACCTAGTGCCCGGTACCTCACCTATCTCTAAAGCACCCTATAGAATGGCTCCGGTCGAGTTAAAAGAGTTGAAGGTCCAATTGCAAGAATTGCTAGATCGGGGTTTTATTCGCCCGAGTGTGTCTCCGTGGGGAGCACCGGTTTTATTTGTTAGGAAGAAGGATGGTACCTTACGATTATGCATTGACTATCATTTGTTGAACCAAGCCACCATAAAGAATAAATATCCTCTTCCGCATATAGATGATTTGTTTGACCAACTTCAAGGTTCCGTTATCTACTCAAAACTTGATTTGAGAAGCGGATACCATCAGTTGAAGATTAGACCGGATGATATTGCCAAGACAGCTTTCCGAACAAGATATGGTCATTATGAGTTTGTTCTGATGCCTTTCGGGTTGACTAATGCTCCAGCCATATTCATGGATATGATGAACCGTATTTTCAAGCCTTATCTTGACAGCATTGTGGTGGTATTCATAGATGACATCCTTGTTTATTCTAAGTCTCGGGAGGAGCATGAAAAGCATTTGAGGATTGTCTTATCAGTTCTCCGAGAGAAGCAGTTGTACGCCAAGTTCAGCAAGTGCGAGTTTTGGCTTGAGCGGATTTCTTTATGGGGCGAAATTTGAGATATTCACCGACCATAAGAGTTTGAAATATTTGTTTACCCAAAAGGATTTGAATAACCGACAAAGGAGATGGCTAGAGTTCTTGAAGGATTTTGATTGTGTAATTTCCTATCATCCGGGGAAGGCCAATGTTGTGGCGGATGCGATTAGCCGAAAGGCTTATGTGACAGCTTTGAGCACCCAAGAGTTGAGGAGTGAAGTATTACTTGCGAATGTGCGAGCCGTTCCTACATTGTATGGAAATTTGAAGGAAGCTCAACAAAGTGATCCGGAGTTAAAGAAAATTTTGGGACTAGTGCAAGATGGGAAAGCCGGGGAATTTGAGTTGAATAGAGGTGGGATTTTAACCTTCCAAGGGAGAATTTGCGTTCCTTCATCACCGAAAATCAAGAGGCGTGTTTTAGAGGATGGTCATAAGTCCAAGTTTGTGATTCATCCGGGTAGTACCAAAATGTATCAAGACTTGAAGCGTGGGTATTGGTGGAATGGTATGAAAAGGGAAATTGAGGATTATGTCTCTAAGTGTTTAACTTGTCAAAAAATGAAGGCCGAACATCAAAGACCGGTGGGGTTACTTCAACCATTGGATATTCCGGAATTGAAATGGAAAGGGATCTCGATGGATTTTGTTTCGGGTTTGCCTCTTATCGCAAAGAAGATGGATGCTATTTGGGTTATTGTGGATAGATTGACAAAGTCGGTTCATTTTCTTCCGATATCAACCAAGTTCTCAATGGAGAAGTTAGCCCAGTTGTATATGAAAGAGATTGTTAGACTTCACGGGGTTCCGCTTAGCATTGTTTCCGACAGAGATCCGAGATTCACTTCTAGATTTTGGAGAGCATTGCACGAAGCCTTGGGTTCTAAATTGTGTTTTAGTACGGCGTTTCATCCTCAAACCGACGGTCAATCCGAGATAACCATTCAGATACTTGAGGATATGTTACGGGCTTGTGTGATGGATTTCCAACTGTCTTGGGAAGATCATCTACCGCTAGTTGAATTTGCCTACAACAACAGTTATCAGTCTAGCATTGAGATGGCTCCGTATGAGGCGTTGTATGGTAGGAAGTGTAGATCTCCGATGTGTTGGGACGAGGTTGGTGAAGCAAGACTTTGGGGCCCGGATTTGGTTAGAGTTTCTACGGAGAAGATCAAGGTGATTCGGGATAGATTGAAGACGGCTCAGAGTAGACAGAAAAGCTACGCCGACAATAGAAGACGGGACTTATCTTTTTAGGTGGGTGACTTCGTGTTCTTGAAGGTTTCTCCGAGGACGGGAATCAAAAGGTTGGTAATAAGGGTAAATTGGCTCTGAGGTTCGTTGGTCCGTTTGAGATTCTAGAGAAGATTGGGGATTTGGCTTACCGGTTGGTGTTACCTCCCTCATTTTATTTACTTCACGATGTGTTTCATGTTTCTATGTTGAGGAAGTATTGTCATGACCCTTCACATATTTTGAGTTCTCTCCCCGATGAGATTCAAGCGGATATGTCTTATGTTGAGGAACCATTGAGAGTCTTGGAGTTCCAAGTAAAGGAGTTGAGGACTAAGAGCATTCCAATAGTGAAAGTTCTATGGAAGAATCATACCGTTGAGGAAGCAACATGGGAGCTAGAGTCGGAAATGAGAGCGAAGTACCCTTGGTTGTTTGAGCATCCAAGTAAGTCTTTTTCTTAAAATTCGGGACGAATTTTCTTTAAGGGGGAGTGAGTGTGCCGACCCTAACCCCAGGCACAATTTTAGTATTATATTATATGCTTTTAATATTAATGTTAACCTTATGTGTTCATTTATGTCTTTGATTTCCTAATATTAAGATGAGATGGTTGGAAAATAATTTAGAATCCTTAGGATTTCAAAGGAAGTAAAATAAAGTTCATGGGGGAAATATAATAATTGACAATAAATAAATGAGTGTAGTTAGGATTTCCTTTGGTAGAGAAAGGAAGTAAAAGGGGTTAAATTCATTTCTTGAACATTTAGGGGCTTTAGTGTAGGAATTGGAAAGATTTTTTTTTTAATAAGGGATGGGGGGCCATACCCTTAATTTCCTCCCCTTCACCCCTTAGTCAAAGTCCCATACTCCTTCCCCATACTCCTCCATCCTCCTCATTCTTTCTCCATCTTTTTCTTCTTCCTCCTTCTCAAATTCCATGGAAGCTTTACCTTGATGTCTCACTTTCCAAATTACTAGCAAGCTCAATTCTTCTCCATTTTCCAATCCAAGTGTACTTTTTGTGGTTGGGGCATCTAGGGGAGTTTATCAAGCTAATAAGATCCTCATTTCATCCTAAAACTCTAAGGTGAGTTATTATGACTTTCCCTTCTTTAAATGCTCATGAACTATTAAATGTTGTTATTGTTGTTATAATGGTTATTTGATGTTTTGGGGAAACCTTCTTGGATTTGAGGAATTGGTTAGTGTCATAGAAAATGTTGTTGTTCATGAAAGTGGTAAAGAGTATGAGAAAATGAGTTGGGTTGGATTGGATTAAAATGGTAAATCTTGAGAAATGGTAGAAAAATGGGTGGAAAACCAAGTGGTAATGATCTATGTTTAGGACATGATACCTTGGGGTTAATTGGGTTATAATGAAGTTAACAAAGTTAGAAATTCCTTTTAGGTTCACCAATTAGAAGGAGCTTAGTATAAGTTTTGGTTCTTGGGGATTCCTAACCAATTCTGCTGCTGCTACCTATTTTTTGGGCCGTGGCACGAGTCGTGCCCATGGCCAACTCGTGGTTACGACTCGTGGATTGGAGGCCAAATCGTTCTGATCAACTTAAGGGGGAATTGGCAATTGGCACGAGTCGTGCCCTAAAGCACGAGTCGTGCCCTAAGGCACGAGTCGTGCCATGTGGAAATCACGAGTCGTGCTTGTCAAGGGACGCATGATTCTGAGAAAGGCCAAAAGGGCACGAGTCGTGCCCTGGGGCACGAGTCGTGCCCTGGCCTGGGGCTTAGGATCAACTTTGGAGCTGTTTAAACCTAATCAAATCAGAACCAAAATGAAATCTCTTTAACCTAGATTAAAGTAGAATACTTTGGCTACATAATGACATCTTAATTGATCAAAATGGAATTGGGGAAGTACTTTAAATATTGATTGGAAAACGCTTGGCGGCCTAGTTTGGCAACTTGACCAATGTGATTCCAACTTGGTATATTTAACTTGGACCTTTATAGAGGCCATGTATTGTTGTATGATGACTATGTAGGGTGGGTTTATGATACCTTATTGCCTTACTTGAGTTCTTATTCATTGATTATATTATGCATAGTGTGTTAAATAAATGTTGCACTATGATATTGGTTGAACATGAGTATATATTACCATGTGGCTATATTGTTTATCCCCTGTGTGGATTATATTTCAAGTAACTATTATGTGCTTGATAATGTGTTAATCAGCTGATGTTGGGGGTATAACATAATACGATCAATTATGGAAGTGTGACCTAATGTGATCGGATTAGGTTACATCTGTGACCGTCCCCTCCTGTGGCCACAGGTCGGGGTTATAGCATTTGTATTGAGCCAAAAACTTTATAGAGTTGCTACTATCTTATATGGTTCCCTGAGAAATGGGTCTTATAAGATGTGAGTATTGCTTAAGAAGCTCACCTAAGATTGGAATATTATATCCAATGTTGTACGACTATTGTTCAGACGGGAAAAGGTAAATCGAGGTAATGTAAAGTGTTTACAGCTTTTCCAATGTGTTGTATGCAACTTGCTATGTGTTGCATCTTATTTGGCATATTGCTGCATTTATAATAGCTTGCTGAGATTTATTCTCACCCCTCTCCCTTTAATGTTATTAGATCCCGAGACAGGAGGACCGGCCAAATAAGGGCGGAGATGAGTTTGGAAGTGATTTTGGGGATTGTCGGGGTACGTATAGGTTGGCGTAGCATGTATATTTTGGTATAATTCCTTTATGGAGTTTGTAATTATAAACTTAAATTTCTACGTTACAACCACAATCTTTTGTAACTAAACCCGATGAACACTTTCAAAGTTGGTCAACTCTTCCTCCAATGTGGAGAGGAGTAGAGTTATTTTGAAATGGTTATGTGAATTGTGTTTATGTTTGAAAGTTAAATCAAAGTTTTAAAAAGTTTAGGTGGTTTGAGTTAGTTTGGGGACGCTTCAACTCGGAACACGTGTTAGGTTCCGGGTCGGGGTCCTCACAACAAACAAAGAACAAATGGAGGCATTAGGACAAACTGGGGATGAACAGAGGGAGGTAGGCAGTGAAGAAATAGCAATTTGATGCTCTATATAAATAAAAAAAATAAAAAAATGGGCATATACAAAGATCTGAATTAATCATTTTCTCAGTTAGCATATACGACGGATGAAAAACATGGCATACTACAGAGTGAGAGAATGTATGCATCTATTAAACTAATTCCAATACTATTAAGCCTCCAATATCCCATTCAATTCTATATGACCTCAAATTTAAGAAGTAAAAAGGATATCTAACCTTATCTTCGTCAAGAGGCACTATATCGTCATTCACATCGATGTATTGTGAGCACAATGCCATGATTATTTCAGTAGCTCCTTTCCAGTGAATCAGTTCTTTTTCCATAAACATATGACTCAACAACAGTCATCTGCATAAATGAAATTTTAAGCTAGTTACTTTTTGTCGGAACAAAATTTAGAACCTTGCACCCAAATCTAGGAAAACAATCAGAGCAGAAAGAAATACACAAGGCATTTCAAGCCATTAGTTAAAAAGGTTACTAAGCCCACTATGCAAATTACACAAGAAATAATCCTAAATTAAGTAACATTTTTATGTTAAAGAAGTAAGAGACATCCCTAAAGTAGAGGAGCAGGAACCTACCACATTCATAGTCAAGGTACCAGTTTTATCACTGTATATAGTAGTGGCAGAGCCCATAGTTTCACAAGCAGAAAGCCTCCTCACCTGCACATAAACAATTGGATGTAAATCAATCTCATAAGTTCGCACCAATAAGTGTCTCCGTCTCTACAATACATTGAATAAATGAATCATACCAACGCCTTGCCTGCCATCATTTTCCTCATTGAGTAGGCGAGCCTGCAATATGAAATACATGCAAAAGCAATAAGTAAAAAGAAATTTACCAAAAAAACATACAAATATGAGACCAATACACATTGAACGAAGTATATTTTGTGAAAGAAGAATGACCATAATCAAAGAAATTTTGACAAACTTTTGTAAGTTTGGTTTATGAAAACACAATAGACTACAATATAAGTGCATTAAACTAGCATGGAAATTTATGCAACCTCTTGACACGATTTTATTTCAAAAAGGTTCATGAAAAACACAAACAATTGCGTTAAGGTTACAGCCAATGGAAGCCCTTCTGGCACTGCCACAAGGCCCACAACGATGGTGACCTATAGATCCACAAGATGTAAATAAGAAAATAGAAACCAGAAAGAAGACAAATTAGTATATCAACTTCTCATCAAGTCATACGTACCGCAACAGTGAAAATCTTTATCGCATCGCCAAATGCACAGTTAGCACTAGTCTTGCCAGCAGTAAACTGTACAGTTCCATTTGGATCCTTTGTATGCCCCATAAAAAATATGTGAAAAGCAATAAGAATTCGCATAAGAAAAAAATATAATTAAAAAAAAGGGGGAAAGAAAGAGGTAGTCAGCCACAATCCATAATCACTTGATTAATAGAACAACAAGTACAAGTGTAGCAACTGAAAGCCCAACCCATCCAACTAAAGTTGCTACTCCATTCAAGCATACCTAATATCAGCTAATAGCCATCACACACGTGCATTTTAAACATGTAACATGATTCGTACATAAAAGGCATTAATATCTAACAACTAACCTGCAGTGGTGTTTCTTCACCATTATATTCAGAAATACTGGTCATAAGCAATCCCCATTCTGTATTCAACCCAACACTTGTGACCTGCACAAAATAGGAGCAAGAGAATCAGATAACAAGCTTGAAACTAATACAGTGACAGTAGCAACAATAACCATCAACCAACATCACTATGCCCTCTATACGAAAATGAAACACTCTGGAAGTCAAAATAAGAAACTTACAAGAACACGCATTTTCTCAACAAGTTTATACCGGATGGTAAAGTGATCTCACAAATATAATGTGCAAAACATTTTAACAAATAACTGACTAACAATTTCATTTGGTCATAATGGAAGCATTAGACAGAATCATGTGAGCAATATAGACGATCAAATCTCTGTTATATACACGTAATGACCTAATCAACCAACATCACTATGCCCTCTATTCTACTTATGTAGAATAGCAAAAAACATGAACCCTAATTAAACCCCAACTTACATTGAATATATGGTTGTACCGATGAAGAAATCGAACGGCTGAAGAAATCGAATAGCGGATGAAGAAATCGAACGATGAATTGATAGGGTTTGCAGCCGCTAATCAAAAGATGATGAATTTAGGGATTGAGAGAGGGAGTAAAGGGGGAAGTGTGCGCATGAGTAGAGGGGGGAGTGGGCGTCAATTAGGTAGGGTTTTTTTTTGTTTTGTTTTTTAATTTTTATTTTCCTTTTAGCCGATTATGTTTTGGGTTTTAAAAAAAAAAACAACGGTCCCAACAATTGAATTGGCCGACTCAAATAAAATAACTAATTAGCCGTCCTATTAAGAGAATAATAGGGTCGGTCCCAATCGGGCGACCCAAATAAGATAGTCCCTAATAATCACTTTTTTTTGTAGTGATATCTCTATCTCTTAAATTGTACTTGTTTGCTAAAAGTAGTTACATCCTTCTGCTAAATCCATTATGCTAGTTCTGACACAGGAGCTATTTTTAGCTCTACTTTGTCCTTTGTCTGCGTTGGCAGGTAACCGGTTGGGACAAAGGGGTCTTTACCCGCTGGACTACGCTGAAATGCCATTCCTCGTATATCCCGCATTAAATGCAAAAGATATGGCATTTATTGATCCTCACCCACCAACCTTAAAATTTGAATTCCAAATCTACCCCTTCAACGTCAACTAGCTCTTTTTCCTCCAAGTATATATTGAAGACTTTAGAGTATTGAAGAAGGTTGATTGTTGCATTGAAGAAAAAGTGCTTGAAGCATTCAATGAAGCTCGAGCATTCAAGTCCAGAAAATCATTAGGCTTTATTAGGACATACACTCGTGCACAACTCAATCAAATCTGTAAGCATTCCCCAACAAGACAATCATTGGAATGCATTGATTGAGATTCACACACACACCTGAGTGAGATAAGTTCTTAACTTGCCGCTTAAAGACACTTGGTCAGTTTTTGTCTTAAGATCCATCAGTAGATTCTAGACTTTAACCTTTGTAACCGGTAAAGATGCTTCTGTAATAGACTAGGATAAACTGATAGTAAACTTCGCTCAAAATCCAAGTTCTGACCAAAATTTGGTAAAGGACGTAGCAACATTCACATTGTGAGCCTCTCCAAATATCTTGTCTCTGTCTTTACTTTTCCTTGCTTAACTTTCATCTTGCCAGTTGATCTCTATTACTGTTAAGCCGTTCATCTTACTGATTTCATAAGTTTTTCCTTATACCAAACCACTTGCATCTACATAAAGTTTTAAGAAATACATTGTCTTAAAAACCAAGCTCTAAACATTTTCTTACCCATTTTGTGTGAGTTCAAAACTAAGTCACATACTTTCTGCTGTGCTTACTGATCATTATATGTTCTACCGATTAGTGACTTTGTGACTTTGATTTACACAGTATTTTCTTTTAAACTGCAAAAAGGCTATTCACCCCCCCTCTAGCCTATTTTCCTACCAATTGGACCTAACACTGTGAATCTCGGTTAGCCTAACCATATGAAGTAAACTAGGTTTCATTAATCACGAGAGTAGTTTAATGACCTAGGGATATTCCTTAAATGAAAAGTACATGGACTTTATAAAGCAATAATGGATTCTTACTAGTTATGGGCCATCGAGATAGGAAAGGATACAAATGCTACTTGCTTGATCGTGAGAAGTAGCGTAGGCTTAATGTACCATCCTTGTCATTTTGATGAAAACCTTTATTTAAAGCATGTTTACTTTATGAATATATGTTGTTCGAATCTCAATCCCGAGAATACTTTTATTATTTGTTGGAGTAATTTCTGTATTTTTATAATATTTTCATAAAACAATTCATATCTCCCTCAATCATTTTATCAATATATTTATAAATACAAGTATCATACAAAGTAAACCCTGTCTCTGTGGGATCGACCCGTACTTGTATTAGCTATACAATTATAGCCCGTGCACTTGCGGTATTTAAAAAGAACCGTTAGATTTTGAGACGAACACACACGCACTGAAACAGTATGATAACACACAAGTTGAGCAAGCGGGACAAGCAAGGATGATGCAGGTTGGTAACAGAAACAGAGGCAGCAACAGAGACAGAAACAGAAACAGAGGCATGGTGGGTGCTCGCCCGAGCACTATCGAATCTGGTGTTTTTACAGCTTCTTTTATTTTGACAATTTTTATTTTGTTAAACAATTTTATTAAGGTTATTTTTGTAATTTATCATTTATTAATTAGGTTTTCAATGTAGGGTTTGATAGGGTTCTAGAATGTTCTTAGAATTAGTATTTAAATATTGTTAGGGTTTTGTTTTTAGTCAGACTTGTTGATTTTTGAATAAAAATAAACGAAAAAGCTGAAGCTTTCTTTATCTAGGGTTTGTAACCCATTGTTTTTTGTTCTTTTCATTCGGTATCAATCTCAAGGCTTCATTCGACATCATGCACATTAAACTCTACTCCTTCCATCCCATTTGAAAAGATTTAAAATGGGTATTGTACGAAAATTAAAGATAGTGTATATTGGTGTAAGTGTTGTAAGCGTTGTGAGTATGAAAAATGAGTTAGAAGATAGAATGTGGGGTAGAGAATAGTAAGTGAATAGTTATTGTTAGTATAACAAGTAGGTGATTACATGAATAAAGAAGTATTAAAAAGTTTTCATTTTGACAGTGTATTTTTTAAATGGTACATACAAAATAGAATTTTGTACATTTTCAAATGGGATGATAGTATGCCCTAATATAAACTTAAACAAGCATTGTATTATGCACTAAAGCAATATGATCTTTGATAATTTGATAGACATTTATGAAATTGAGATAATTGCCCAATATTACAGTCAATTTTAGTGGTAATTGCAAAGGATAAAGAAATATTTTGATTGACATTTTGGATTGGTATAATTTCAAAGAATATAAAAATATATTATATTAAATTTTAAATAATGCTTTGTTAAGTCTGCACCTTAGGGATAGTTATTGTTAGAAATATTATCCCATATTGAAAATTGATAAATCTTACCTATGATATAAAAAGATTCTTGGTCACTCCCCTTGACACCAATTGATTTTAAGGTGAAACCTCAGACTTTAAGATGGTATTAGAGAAGGTCCTTACACGTGCGGCCCAACGGCCCACGATGTTACTCCGCGTCACCCGATTAATAAGTCCACGTTATAAGTCTTTGTCAATGCCTATGACATATAAAGATCCTGAGCCACTCTCCTTGACACCAATTGATTTTAAGGTGGAACCTCAGACTTTAAGAGTTAAGAGTTATGTCATTTAAATTACATTACAAATGGTATGTTAAGTCTGGACCTTAGGGAAAGTTATGTCATTTAAATTATATTTTCATAGAAATAAATTAATGAAATGACAAAAGACTAAAAATAAAAATTGGAAAATGAGAAGAGATCATAAATTCATAATATACTATGTACTTTCTATAAATTTTGTGTCTTTTTGAGTGGGATGGGAGAAGTATTGTTCTTCCCTTTTCGATTCCCTCTCTGCAAGTTTTGTACTGCCATCGTTGTTTAGCTCAATAAAGATTCAGTTCTATCGTATCTTCGTTTAGAATTGTTTTGCTGAATTTGAGATGGTATTAGAGCAGGTCGATCTCTGATTCAACTGCTCGATTCATCGAAGCAACTTAGTTCATTAGTTCGAAGTCTTGATTTAGTGCTTTTACTTCAAATTCTCAATTTGTTGTTTAATTCTCCTTTTTCGACGATAATCTGTGTCAATCATGGCATTTGCACCTAATCTCAGTGGATCGACTTCAGCATTAACAACGATAACAACTAGATTGGATTCCAATCTAGTAGTGATAATTTTAGCGCATGAAGAGATCAATGGAAATAGCACTGTCTGCGAAAAACAAAATTTTTTTGGTTAATGGTTCATTTCCTATTCCCGAAACTACTCTGAATATGTTCAATCTTTGGGCTAGAGCAAACGATAAGGTTATTTCGTGGATATGCAATGTAGTAAGTGAGACTATAAGTAACAGTCTTTGTTTTGTTACTTCTGCTTGTGCTGTTTGGAGTGAACTTAATATTAGAATTAAGGATGATAGACGAAGTCAATTCATATATGGAGAGAGAGAGAATTGATAAGAATGACTTCATTGATATTTTGTCAGAGGTACATATTTATAGGGTAACAATGGGAGGAGGTAATCTCCTATAAGATTTCTAGATCTATATAATCTTTCTAATCTAATACAAGGATTGAGTTTCCTAAACTATAGATGTAATGGGTTGCAGCGGAATTAAAAGAAATAGTAACCGGATAGACAATTAATCGAAACAACGATAAATTGACACAATTCGAATCCACGAATTAGGGTTTGGCAAGATTAACACCTAAAATATGAGAACCTCGAATAACAGAAGGAATCCACCCTCTCAAAGGAATCCACCTTCAACAAGTCAAGAAAGACTCACAATTGCAAAGCAATCAAATAATTTATCAAAATTCAACTAGCTCAAAACAAAATCCCTAAAAGAGTATTTATACTAGTCTATCAATGCTGAAAACCCAAAAGAAAACGTAAATAATAATGTCCCAAAATACCCTTACTTAGTTCAATTAAAAACAGGAAAGAAAATAAATCAGATCCATTTTTCCGTCGCAGCACGACTCGTGCTAAGGGGCACGAGTCGTGCCCTTGCTGTTATACTCGTGATTCGCTTCGTTCCTTCTGTTGCAGTCGTGTGGATTTCTGTCACAACTCGTTCTTGTGGTCACGAGTCATGACCTGAGCAATTTTCCAGCCTTCCGTCCCGAGCTCTTGTTCCTTGCGTTGGTTCTTGCTACATCATACACCCCTTCTTTAAATTGATTCATCCCCAAATCATGTACCGAAAAAGGAACCCGTCTCTTGCATAAAACTTCCTTCTTGGGTCTTCTCGCCGCTTGTACAGATGCCTTCTTATGAACAGATGGTTTGCTTTTCGTAGTTCCATGTGTCGCAGTACCTGAAATAAAAGGTTTTGGAACAAACAAGGAAATAATCCCTTTCATGGCCCCTTTACTACCGTGTGCTCCTTTAGCTTTCAATGGGCTAAGATTAAACTTGACACCATCTTTCATAAAGCTTATCACATTAGTTCGTCCATTATGAGTAGAATCAACATCAAAATGCCAAGGTCTACCGAGCAACAACTGGCAAGCGCTCATATCCACTATGTCACAAGTAATCACATCCATATAACTGCCAATAGAAAAAGGAATGATACACCGATGCGTTACCTTCAAAGAGCCCGTAGCATTGATCCACCCAACAAAATAAGGAGAAGGGTGGTTACGTACCTCAAGCTTGAGCTTATTTACTAACCCACGTGCCACCAAGTTCTCACTGCTTCCGCTATCAATAATAATGTGTACTGCCATATCATTGACCTGACCCAATGTATGAAATATATTATGTCGAGCAGGATTAACCTCTTCCACGGGAGTAGGCAACAAAAGTTTACGAACCACATACGATTCATGGTCCCCGCATTCATCATCATCCTCATTAGGATCAATATGAACGATCTCACCATTACCATCATCATCACCATCCTCACGAGCCACCATATTCACATTCTTTATGAGAGGGCAACCACTAGAAATATGGCCTGCCTCCCCACATTTAAAACACTTGGTGCCATAATTTTTGGCATAAGGATTCGCATTCTGTTGACCACAAGCAACAGGAGCAGCGGGCTTCTTAGCCAAAACAACAACCGGATTAGTTTTACCGGCTACAACGAATTTAGAACCCACACCTTGTGTTGGCTCTTTGGCCACAATCGTATTACCAATAGAAAAGTAAGAAACAGTGTTCCCAAGAGTAGTAAGCTGACGTTCAACTGTGGAAGCCCGATCAATAGCCTCATCCAAAAAGTGAATAGGTGTCAACTCAACCTGATTACGAATATCAACACGAAGCCCAGAAATAAACCTAGCAGTTAATTATACATCTGACTCACACAAATCATTACGTGCAGACCAAGAGTGAAATTCATTCATGTAAGCACCAACAGACTTAGTATCCTGTACGCACTCCAAAAATTTCCGATATAGTTTTTGTTCAAAATCAGTGGGTAAAAATCGTTGCCTCAAGGCTTGGTTCATCACAGGCCACTCAGTAATCATAGGTCGGTTGTTACGAATATTTTGGGTGCGTAATTGCTTCCACCAAGCAGATGCACCACCCCTCAATTTATAAGCCACATAAGGAACTTGTCGTTCCGCAGGAATATTCATTAAAGCAAAATATTTTTCTACTTCCTCAAGCCAATCAGAAAACTCAATCATATCTAATTCACCAGTAAAGAAAGGCAAATCAGCTTTAATTTTAGGGGATTGTTCATAAATAGGATTACCTCCGACTGGCTGACCACGACGATTAAAAGCCCCACGTTCGACACGTTCATCTTGTCGATCTGGCCTTTGCCCAAGATTGCCAATACCAACTTGCAAAGCCTGCAAAGCCTCTGTCAACAATCTATCCCTTTCAGCGCGTTCCGCCTCTCTTTGCTCTTCGCGTTCAACACGCTCTGCTTCGCGTTGCTCCAAATCCTGTCGGAATCGTTCTAGCACAGCAGCCAAATCACCAGGGTTTGCTTGATTGTTGGCCATCTCACTCCTTGGATCGTCCGTTATCTGATACCAACTGATGTAAAGGGTTGCAGCGGAATTAAAAGAAATAGTAATCGAATAGACAATTAATCGAAACAATGATCAATTGACCTAATTCAAATCCACGAATTAGGGTTTGGCAAGATTAACACCTAAAAGATGAAAACCTCGAATAATAGAAGAAATCCACCCTCTCGAAGGAATCCACCTTCAACAAGTCAAGAAAGACTCACAATTGCAAAGCAATCAAATAATTTATCAAAATTCAACTAGCTCAAAACAAAATCCCTAAAAGAGTATTTATACTAGTCTATCTGTTGGGTCAAAAATATATGTAGACTCAGAATTGCTTAATTCCAATCACATGGTTAGTTAGAGATCCCTAATTTAATTAAATTTTATTTTTGGATCTCTTGCTGATGCCTTCTGTGCTAGTGTATTAAGTCTTTCAGGTTGACAACTCTTCGCGGTGAGATCAGTATGGTAACCAGCAGAAGAGAACACTACTCAGCAACATCTCTCAGCAAGATAGGTGACTGGAACCCGCGATGACTTTCTTCACTAGACAGTCTTCCAGTAACAACGGTCACATCTCTATCTCCTTCATCGTACTTGTTTGCTAAAAGTAGTTATATCTTTCTGCTAACCCCATTCTGCTAGTTCTGACACAAGAGCTACTTTTAGCTCTACTTTGTCCTTTGTCTGCGTGTTGCAGGTAACCGGTTGGGACAAAGGGGTCTTTACCCGCTGGACAACGCCGAAATGCCTTATCCCAAATCTCCCGCATTAAATGCAAAAGATATGACATTAATTGATCCTCACCTACCAACCTTAATTTTCAAATTCCGAATCTACCCTTCAACGGCAACTTAGCTCTTCTCTCTCCAAGTATATATTGAAGAATTTGCTGCATTGAAGACGGTTGGTTGTTGCATTGAAGAGATAGTGCTTGAAGCATTCAATGAAGCTCAAGCATTCAAGTTCAGAAAATCATTAGACTTTATTAGGGACATACACTCGTGCACAACTCAATCAAATTTGTAAGCATTCCCTAACAAAACAATCATTGGAATGCATTGATTGAGAAACACACACACACCTGAGTGAGATAAGTTCATAACTTGCCGCTCAAAAACACTTGGTCAGTTTTTGTCTTATGATCCATCAGTAGATCCTAGATTTGAATCCTTGTAACCGGCAAGGATGCTATTGTAATAGACTAGGACCAACTGATAGTAAACTTCTCTCCAAATCCAAGTTCTCACCAAACTTGGTAGAGGACGTAGCAGCATTCACGCTGTGAACCTCTCCAAATACTGTGTCCTTGTCTTTACCTTACTTTGCTTTACTTTCATCTTACTGATTCATAAGTTTTTTCCTATATCAAACAAGTTGCACTGCAAAAAGTTTTAAGAAACACCACGTGTTAAAACCAAGCTCTAAACAACTTCTTGCTGATTTTGTGTGAGTTCAAACTAAGTCATAAATTTTCGCTGTGCTTACTGATTGATTTACAATCTTCTAATTAGTGACTTTGACCTTCAAGGTATTTTCTTTTAAAATAGTAAAAAGGCTATTCACCCTCCCCCTCTAGCCTATTTTCTTGCCAAATGGACCTAACACTATCAATGCTGAAAATCCTAAAGAAAACGTAAATAATAATGTCCCAAAATACCCTTACTTAGTTCTATTAAAAACAGGAAAGAAAATAAATCAGATCCGTTTTTCCGTTGCAGCACGACTCCTGCTAAGGGGCACGAGTCGTGCCTTTGCTGCTGTAATGGTGATATGCTTCGTTCCTTCTGTTGCAGTCTTGCAGATTTCTGTCACGACTCGTTCCTGTGATCACGAGTCGTGACCTGAGCAATTTTCGAGCCTTTCGTCCAGAGCTCTTGTTCCTTGCGTTGGTTCTTTCTACATCAACTATATATAACAATATATACTTAAATATAATATTATGATATTATATTCCTAATACTTAATCAACGATTTGCTAGCTAGTACTCCCTCCGTCCCACATTACCTTACTCGTTTACTGTTAAGAACGGAAAATAAGGAGTGAATATATATAATGTTAGTAAAGTAGGAGTTTTGAGTGGATAGGAAAGAGAAAGTGGGGTAAAAAATAGTAAATGGATAGTTGTTGTGAGTATGACAATTGGGTCTCATGAATAAAGAAGTATTAAAAAGTTTTCTTTTAGAAAAGTGAGACATTAAAGTGGGACACCCAAAATAGCAAAATGGGTAAGGTTTTATGGGAGGGAGGGAGTATATATAAATGACCATAGACTTCCAATTCGAGAAAGACCTTCATAATTTGAGAACAAGGATGCAAATAACTCATGGTGCTGCTCAAAGGAAAAGAGAGGTATAGTCCAGAAGATCATGTAGCATGTCAGTTTTCTGGATTGAGCTAGAACACACATGGCTGGTATGATACATAGGCTAAGGCTTGGAGCAGATGCAAATTATTACGGTCGGGCAACGGCCATCGGTGTAACCCTCAGCCTTGCATGCATCAACACACTTTGGTTTGATACATAAATCAAAGAACATTCTGCTCACTGCTCGACAAACTTTTTTGTCCGCCCTCGCCATTTCTCTCTCTGTGGTTTGCGAAAATTATAAAAATAAGTTAGTTTGACTTCTTAATCAATAATATAAATGGAAATAATTAAGCTAGTTAAATATGAACTTCTACGCATAAATTTTTATGAAATGTTCAAAAAAAAAAAAAAAATGGCGTATGTTTGAAGTTGCCTTTTTATTGAGGTCAAGCTAATAATGCATTTTCTCTTTCTCTTTCACCAAACTTAATTAATATATGGTCAAACATCATTAATAACCTTAACTAAACAAGTCTCATTACTCTCTTTCATAAAGATTACGAAAATATCCAAAAAAAAAAAAAAAAAAAACTAAAATATCCCTAGTTAATTAACCCTCGTTAAGTAAAATAACCCTAGTTAAGTAAAAAACCCTAAAACGAAAATAACTCTAGTTAAATAAAAATTACGAAAATATCAATAAAAACTACTGAAAATACAGAAACCCGTTTGATTGCCAAGATTCGATTTGATATTTTGTACGTTTCGTAATTCATCTGAAATAAAAAATTACACATATTTCCCTGCACGTGCTCAAAAATCTCCAAAAACTCAAAAAGACCCTGTTTCCCGGTGAGCAACTAAAAACTTCAATTAGAGTTATCTTGGCCGATTCATGTAATAATATTCTGTCTTATAATAATTGTCATATTCTTTTCCTTCTCCGTTCAATGATAAGTGTTTCCTTATAGGTTTGTTCAAAAAGAGGCATTTATAAAAAACTCATTTTGAAAGATGAAAATTACAAAAAATACACACAAGATGGAAATTACAAAAAACTACTATAAAAATTATAAAAAACTACTTTTTTTTAAATTGAAAGCACTATTTTCTTAAAAAAAATGAAAGAAAAAGAAAAAGAACATAAATAAACATAAAATGTAAAACAATTATTCTTCAGTCCGAGGAATATTCTGCATGACCACAACCTACTTCAACAAAGCTTTAATTCGAAATGCTTAATCTTCATCACTAACAACTTAAATTTTACTGATCCAAGGTGCATGCATTACGAATTGACTCTCCAATTCCATCTAATTCTCACATTCCAATGATCAAACTGAATCAAATTAAAATTCCTAACGAGAGAAATTCAGATCTACTAACCTTCATTCTGATAAACAACTAATAAAACAACTGATAAATAACTGATAAACAACTGATAACAACCGATTAAAAATTGATAAACAACTGATAAACAACTGATAAACAACTGATAAACCTGATAAACCAACTGATAAACAACTGATAAAAAACTGATAAACAACTGATAAACCTGATAAAAAAATTGATAAACAACTGATAAAAAACTGATAAACAACTGATAAACCTGACACTACAAGAAAAATAGCCTTTTGTGACTGCTTTCTGTGATGGCTAAAAAAAGCAGTCACCATAGACCAGATAAGGAGACGAAAATAAAAAGCAATCACGTTACCTTAACGAGATGGCAGTACAATCACATGTGCAATCACGTTTGATATTTTCATCCGGAGCGCCAACGCGGGAAAAGAGGAGGGAAAATGAAAAATCAAACGTGACTGCTTTTTAAAAAATGTGATGACTTTTACAATCACGTTTGATTAATTATATAATTTAATCAATATAAATAAATGAAAAAAGTAACTTTAATAAAATGTGACGGCCAATACAATCACGTAATACCTTAAATTTAAATGATATAAACAAAAAAAATAAGAAATATATCTCAGATACCTAAATCAAGCGCCTCTCTCTCTATCCGCTCTCTCCCCCGCTCGGCCTCTCTCCGCTCCAGCAGCAGCTCTCCCGCTCCGGTCGTCTCTCCGCTCAGCGTCTCTCCCTCCGGTCGTCTCTCCCTCTCCGCTCGTGTCTCTCTCTCCGCTCGTGTCTCTCTCTCCGATCCGAGCCAGTTAAAGAGGTATAATTCCCCTCTATTTTGAGTTTTTTTTAACATGGATTTGACCATTTTGATTCGAAATTGGTCTATAAGTATACAAATATTGCGTCTTGTATGAATTTAAGATAGTTTGATTTGATTTTGAAAAGTCAAATTTCGACTGTTTTGTTTTGGTATATTTTGTTGGTATATTTTTGTTGATTAGCTAAGTTCTCGATTTGGGGTTTATTTTTAACCCAAAATTAGGGTTTAATTCCTGGTGTTCTTCCCCTAATTTTCATGGATTTTCAATGTGGTTTTTCTTTAGGAGCTGTGCTTTGCATTAAAGGAATTCCCAAGAACTCAAACTAGTGATGTTGCTTTCTTGCACAAAACAGCTTATAAACTGAAGAAAAGATTTACGCATTTCGTGGGAGTTACTTGCTAATTGTCAGGAATGCAATAATGTTCAGATCATTGTTGGGGGTTTATATTCACCTTCCTTACCATTTCTTCCAATAAAGATGTCGTTACTATACTGTGTCTTCATTCTTTGTCAAATATGTAGGCCGATGAGAATAATATATGTGAGTATGTGAGATAGAAGTGATTAATATATATTTTTGCCCCTTAATTTTGGACATGTGAGTGGTGCATGCTAAGTTTCCGTTCGATTTTAAACACTGTTAGGTTTAGGACCTTATTTACACCAATATATTAGTTGTAGACTTTATGTGGGACATGTAATAGTTTAGGACCCTAAGTGGGATTGTAATGAAAGTTTTGCACCAAAATGCACTTTGGCCTTGGAATTTCATTGGGATGATTAGATCATCATTAATATTTGGTCAAATGAGACTATCTTTTCGAGACGGAGGGAGTACCTCTTATATTTTATTCCCCTGCCCACTTATTGAAAAAATTTATATCATGCTCTACACCATTTTTAATGTTGAATTAAAAAAAGAAATGAAACATAAACCATATTTTTATGCAGGACTAGCTGTTGCATGAGATATTAAAGGGAAGCGGGACCGTGTTGTTGCAGTCATCAGCAATGGAACGACCATGGCTGGCCAGCTTTACGAGGCAATGAGCAATGCAGGGTATTTGGACTCAGATATGATTGTGATATTAAATGATAGTCGTCGGTCATTGCATCCGAAGTTTGAGGAGGCCCCTAAAACACCAATTAATGCTCTTTCAACGAGTCTAAGCATGCTGCAGTCAAGTAAAATATTTCGGAAATTTAGACAAGTTGCTAAGGTAATCTTTCCGGTCTTTAAATTTGGCTAGATCATTGAAAAAAAACTTATATTCATCCAGATTTACCATTTTGGGACGGAGGGAGTATTAGAGTGGAGAATGCATATTGATTTTTTTGGCATGATATTAGAGATTTGATGTACTCCTTCCGTCCCAAAATAAATGTAATTTTCTAAAAAAAAAAAATATACGAAAATGAGTGTCTGATTTTTGGAGAATTTACTTAATCAGCCATTATCAAACAAAGAGTTCTAATTGACTCTAAACTCATGATGCAGTATGGTGAGATCATAAAGGGTTTTTATGTACGTATGCTACTAAAAATGCTTAAATCCTAACTTTCTTAACTCTCACTCAAAGCTAAAATTGAACATTCATTTTGGAAACGAGGGAGTATCATATATCTTCCTTTGTTGTTAGTCCCTCATGTTGTAGCTATAGGGAACTGGCGGAGCCACCCCCGTTCGTTTTTAATGTGCTAATTTAAACTGATTTGACTCCCTAGTGAGATGTGCCTGCTTCTGATGAGATAGAAGTAGGATCCCGTGTGACCTTTCTACAATTCTTTAGTCGTTACGATTGCTCTCATTCTGATGGGTAAACCTGGCAGCCCATTATTGATCTGTATTAGTCCTCGCCAGGCAAATTAAAGCCCATCTCAACGGTTGTACCAAGCAGTGGCAAAACCACATTCATTGGATGGGGCACAATTGCAGTCCTTTGGTATTTTGGAAACCAAATTTTACAAGTGTAAGGATGTACTTTTAGTTTTTGACTCATGAATACTTCAAGATGCATGTATTTATTAGTGAGCTCATAATACACATGCTTGCAAGGGTGTCAAGAAATCTGCTTTGGGAATCCATAGCAGGTTTCTCAGGTAAACTTCAGTTCCAGTTTCGATTGGTCTCGTTTGGTTTATCTTGACTTTTCTGCTAATCATCTTAGTGGGGAGTTTTCCAATAGTTTCAATCAAGCCCACAGTCTCAAACACCTTAATCTTGCTGACAACAGATTTCCCCATCAAAATTTCTTGAAAATCGATAATCTTCTTCATTTAGAGTACTTGAATTTGTAGTGTATAAATTGTTCTCTTTTATTACTATTGTTCTCTTTGAGTCTCTATACTTCTAGTGTAACTTACTTGGTCAGGAGCTATATGTTTATTGTTGCTGAACAAAAAACTTATCATTATTGTTGAAATGAAATGATTTTTATGTATGGGCGTCTGCTATATATTTAACAGTTGCTATAAAGAGTCTGTTGCTGCTTAAAAGGGTCTTATCATTGCCATTATTTGCTAACAAGAAATTTTTGCATATTTTTCTTATAGGAAACTTATGCAAACAAATTACGTGAGGCAAATGGATTGGAGCCTGCAGATCCTGTGAATGGAGTTGATGATCCTGGCTTGAATATATGGTATGTCAAGCTGCAAAACATGGAGATCCACCTCCCCCTCATCCTTTAAATTTCAATGCAAATTCTGGTTCTGAAGGTGCATCTAATACTCGTAATGATAGTTCTCCTACAAATCATGGTGATGATGAGATAGGCGATTATTATGAGACACCTGATGATGAGATGGGTACTGATGATAATGAGACAAGTGATGATGAGATGGGAGAAGATGAGATGGGTGAGCATTAGGATTATAGTTAGTATGGTTACTTGATCTTTCTTTTGGTTTGTGCTCTAGAGGGAGTATATACCCTTAGACTATTGATTTTTGAACATAATATGGTAGCTAGAATGGTTATTGAACAAGTTTAGTAAGACATGAATAGTTTGTTAAATGTAATGGTGAATGTTATTTTGAGACAATATATTTAGTTTTAAATGATTAAAAGTTTGTTTTCAATTAAGTTTTGGAAAAGTTTGTTGATTTATCAATATTAATTCATAATATTATGTAGGAACAATTATATTATTGTAATGAAACATTTAAGAACTAATGTGATGGCAAAACATCATTTTCATTCGGGATAAGGTGATTGCATTTTCAGTCGCCTTCTCTAAGCAAAGGTGATTGCATTTTCAGTCGCCTTTTCTAAGCAAAGGTGATTGCATTTCCAGTCACCTTTTTTAAGCAAATGTGATTGCATTTTCAGTCGTCTTCTCTAAGCAAAGGTGATTGCATTTTCAGTCGCCTTTTCTAAGCAAAGGTGATTGCATTTCCAGTCACCTTTTCTAAGCAAAGGTGATTGCATTTCCAGTTGCCTTCTCTAAGCAAAGGTGATTGCATTTTCAGTCGCCTTACACAAGCTAACGAGATTGCATACCCAGTCGCCTTATAGTAGCTAACATAATTGCATTTGTGATTTAATTAATTAAATAAATAAAATTAAAAAACCCTTTACGTGACGGCCAAAAGCAGTCACGGAAAATAAGTTTCTAAGGTGACTGCTTATCCCGTCGCTTTAAGCTATTGCGACAAGGGTTTACGCGACTGCCATGGCGATTGATTTCCCAGTCGCCTTACCTTTTCATGACTGCTTTTCGTACATACGTGACGGCTTTTAGCAGTCACAAAAAGCCTTTTTTCTTGTAGTGTGATAAACAACTGATAAACCTGATAAAAAATGATAAACAACTGATAACTACTGATAAACAACTGATAAACCTGATAAAAAACTGATAAACAACTGATAAACCTAATAAAAAACTGATAAACAACTGATAAACCTGATTAAAAACTGATAAACAATTGATAAACAACTGATAAAAAACTGATAAACAACTGATAAAAACTGATAAACAATTGATAAAAAACTGATAAACAACTGATAAAAAACTGATACAAATGATAAACAGCTGATAAAAGCTGATATGTCCTGCTAATGTTGTTACTGAACCATAGATTTTCAAGGAGGCTTGTAACCTATTCAGCAAAGTCCCATTTAAGCCCCAAACCAAAAAACAAGTATTAATTTTGCATTTTACAAGTACTAAAGCTCCATGTTTGATTTCCGTGTATGCTTAGGTGCGATTATAATGGAGCTGTTATAAACGCCTTTCATATTCCAGTTTCCTAATTGGTACTTTTCATTGCAGTTGTTTGTTACACATAGAATACTTGTTCGGCCTTCAGGTTTGGATCGATGCCAAAACTTTCTATGATTATATCCTCTTTTGGCCAACATATCTGCTTTGATTTATTATTCCCAAGTGTATAGTAACAATTTTTGAATGATATTGTAGATGATGACAGAAAGAATCAAAATCAAGCCAGTTATTTGTCAGAGTGGTTGTTGCCGACTTTAAATTTATCGAAGAGAAAAAAGTGTGGGTTGGTGTGTGTTGTGTGCATTTTTTTGTAATATTCACATATATGTAAATTGTTTTTTGTAATATCACAACTTACATGTTTTTTTTTTTGTAAATGTCATCTTTTTGAGTGACTTTTTTGTAATAAACCCGTTCAAAAATAAGAGTTAAGAGTTCTAAATAAGGAAACATTCTTAAAATGATTTTCCGATAATAGAAAGCAATGCAACCAAATAAGTAAAATAAGTAAAAGCAAAACGCATTCATTAATAAATATGAAATGTAGAGGCTGAAATTGAAGAAAGATTGAACTTCAACACTATATGCTAGAGTCAGAATCTGCAAAAGAGATGATGCCCTAACTGGTGCTGACGCTAGAGTCGGAATATATGGCCTTCTGCTAAGACCGCAAAATACTTGATGTTGTTGTTTTGATTGTCAAGATTCGATTTACATGTTGAGCAGTTCCTAGGTTCATACGGAATAAAAAGTTAAGCTCATTTACATGCAAGTGCTCAAAAGTATCCAAAAACTAAAAAACCCTATTTTCCACTGCATCAACAACTATATCTTGGCTAATTCATGTTATAATATTCCATCCGTCTTGAACGGTATAAATCGAGATACGAACATGGGATTGTCCGAGTCAGACCCAAGTGGATTGGGCTATAAACATAATCCATCTCTGAGTTACAAGAAGCAACAATGAGCTTCCTCGGTCTCGTACCTCGTCGTCAATAAGGCCAATCTAGGCCCAACAAGCAAGCAAAATATGCCCAACTATGAGGGCCGAGGAGACCTCCCTCGTATGCCGAGATCACCTCCATAGAGGACGAGGTTCCTTCCTCGGCCTTGACGTTACCAACGGGCTCTCCAGGTTACTCGGTCTTTCCCCGGCTCATCGTGGACCGAGAAGTCATGAACGACGAGGAGAGAAAAGTTCGCACCTCGTCATATCGTCATTTGACGAGGAAACAAAATCATTCACCTCGGCATTTCTTCAGGCCGACAGAGCTCCATATGATGAGGAGACAAATTTATGCATCTCGACCTATCTGCAAATGACGAGATAAGGAAATTATTCTCCTCGGCTTACCGGCAAGAAGCAGTTACAACAATCATAGTCAAACAAGGATTCAGCAGCTACAATCTTATCAGAATTGTAACCACCTCCTACAATTCAGATCAAATAAGGACTCTCTAATAGATATAATCCTCCTTGGATTATACCTTATCTCTTTACAGTCCAAGTTCAACAAAGATTCTGTCAATCCATCCCTATAAATACAAGCCATATATCACATTATTTGGTACGTTACTTTTGAGATACCGAAACTCTATCAATTCAGTCTCTCTTATCATAGAACCGTGAACTTATTCACACGCCGGAGGGCCTTCGCAGGTAAGCCCCGACATAGTTTACGTGTTTTGTCTTATTTTCAGGTTAAGCAATCGCCGGAGCAAACGATCGCTTGGATTTGGGCTGATTTGACGATTTTGGCATCATCAATTGGTTCCATTGCCGGGAATCGACTCAAACGCCCTTTGTTTGGCCTGAAAAAAGCTCACTTGAAGCCAGATTTCTTGCCGAATCACTGCTTGTTTTGAACGGATAAATCTATTCCCTTTTTGCTCTGTTCTTTGTTTTGCCAAAATTTGCAGAATTCGGCCGAAATTCGCCAAGTTTTTGCCTGAAGCAAACGTTTTGGCCGAAAAATTTGGTGTTGTTAAATTGCATTTTGCAATTCCGTGTTAGCGTCTTAATTCTGTTCCGAATTTAGGCCGAAAATCTTGATTTGGTGGAAAATCTACCATTCGGTGATTTGATGTTACAATCGTTGATTTGCAATGGAAGACGGGCGATTTACAAGTGTTACCGCTGAGGAACAGACCCAAACAAACGAGGTCCCACCTAATAACACCGAGGTGCTTCCTCCTCCTCCTCCTCCTTAGCCCGAAGGACCACCTCTCCTCGCCATGACTCTCCGCTCCATGGGACAGCCAGCTGTCAAGGAGGTAGGTGCCAACCCTCCTCGTATCACTCGCCCTCAAGGAAAACGAACGGGGAGGAAGATGACGAAGAACGCCGACGTCGACCGAGCTGAAAGCATCCAGCCCGTCGACCGACGTACTTTGTTGCATAGACAAATGGAGACGCTGCAAAGGATTTACGAGACGCAGGCTGCTCTCTTACAATTAGATCCAGACAACTCCATGGCCGAATTCATGCTGCCTTCGATGGGCCAATCTCGTGGAAGGGAACAGGGTGAGCGATGAGGTCCTACCCTTGATCCTGCTGTACCACCTAAGCAGGCCCTCCGAGATGCTCCTCGTCCTCGGCATCAAAATCAGAAGAACGAGAAGGTGATAGACCTGAGAAGCGAGTTAAAAATTTCCAAGGAACAAGAGGTAGACTCAAGAGACCTGAGGACGAGGCTCAGTCTGTCTAAACGTTTATCCCCCCTCGTCTCGTCATGGCACCTCGTCGTCCTGACTCACCTTGACCACGTCGACCTCGTCAAGATTCTCCTCGACCCCGACGAGACTCTCCCCGTCCTTGTCCTCGTGAGTTTGTACGGCCGAGAACTCCAGAGCCATACGGAATGGTACTTGGTGGTCATGAGTTAGAACCAAGGCAAGATAAAGCACCATCTAGACGACGGGACAACCATAAAAACGACGTGGAGCACAGTAGGGTGAATGGCCGCCCTAGAGATAAGTCAACCTGTAGCTCCCAACGCAGCATTCACTCTAGCACAGATAAGGGAGTGGAAGCTAAACAATGGGAACTTTTGAAGCAAAGGCTTAATGACATGGAAATGGGAAAGAAGGTAGATAGTGACGATTATGACTGGTCCACCCGTCTGTTCTCCCAGAGGATAACTGATGCACCACCAAATCCTCACTTTAAGGTCCCGAGCTTTGAAAAGTACAACGGAACCCAAGACGCGAAGGACCACGTGTAAAGTTTTGAACAAACCATGAACCTCCTCACCAAAGCTGACGACATGCTCTGTAAAGCTTTCGCGAGCACCTTCTCCGGAACAGCCTTGACCTAGTTTTGTGAGCTGAAAAGAGGCTGCATCGATAGCTGGAGAGGCATGAGGAGAATGTTCTTGGACCACTTTGCCACAGCTGGAAGGAGGAAGATGAGGTTGACCGACCTTGCCAATATCGAGCAAGGGGAGAGTGAAACCACCCTAAGTTATTACAATCGATTCCGTAAAATGGCAGAACAAGTGGAAGAAAGCCTCACCGATAGAGAGGTAATTGTTTGTTTCAACTCCGGACTGAGATCTGGTCCCCTCATCTATGAACTCTCCTCCTGAGAACCTAAGTCCAAGGCTGATTTGTACAACGTGGCTTATGCCATCGCCATGGCTGAGGATAAGAGTAAGAAAAGGGGATCTGACAAGGCGAAACCAGAAGGGACTGGCACTCGTCACGCTTCCAATGACAATGGAAATGGTAAAGGATCCAAGGGGAAGAATAGAACAAGAAGTACTGAAAAGCCTGAAGTATTTACCCCTCTTACCAAACCCATCACGAAAATCATGCAGCTAGTAAACCTTCCCCCACCCCATCCACTGAGCAACAAACCAAAGTTCCCTCGTGACACTTCCAAATTCTGTGATTTTCACAAGGACCATGGTCACAGCACTGTGGGCTGTTACGCCCTCAAGAAAATGATCCAAAGGTGGGTCGACGAGGGAAAACTAGACCGCTATGTCATGAAGAAAGATGGCAAGCGAAAACGGAAGGAAGAGGAAAGTGAAGACGATGATAAGAGCGAGGATGGAGGATAGAGGCCTCCTAGGGCCAAGCTACATGTGATTCGAGAAGAGACAGTCTCTACTAGACAGTTAAGGAACCAAATCCATTAACTAAGCAAGGTATACCACGTTCCTGCTTGGGTTCATAAAGCGGAAGAGGTCATTAGATTTTCTCCCAATGAATTGGCTGGGAGCCGTGCGGCCCGTGAGCAACCCTTGGTGATAAAGGGTCGGATTGATAATGTGGAATCTGAAAGACTTCTTGTTGACACGGGGGCCTCCCGAGACATTCTATACTACTCTGGCTTCCAACAGATGGGCTTAAAAGACACCATACTGGAGCCTTATCATGGAAAGTTGGAAGGTTTCACCAACCATAAAGTTGGTGCCAAGGGAACTGTTGAGCTGGAACTTGAAATTGGCGAACATCCCTTCCGATCCACGGCTACCGTCACCTTCGTAGTCATGGATCTAACAAGCGATTATCATGCAATACTGGGCATTCCAAGTCAAGCAAAACTTGGGTTGGTCGCCTCCCTTCCTCACCAATGGGTCAAATTTCCTACTCGTGCTGGAATTGGATGGGTGAGGGCGACCGCCAAGGACATCTTGGAGCATGTCGTTCAGAGCCGGAAGAAATCCAAAAGCGTGGAGACTGACACCCCCGAGGAAAATATCAAGATCTCTAAGTCCTTAAAAACTACCCATACCAGCTCTAAGATAAGCTATATCTGTGAGGTTCTAGAGGAAGAGCCTATGGTCCGAGAAATTGCAGCTGACCAGGGCACAGTTCCGTCCGTCTCTGAGGCAGATCCTGTTCTCGTCAACGGCCAGAACTCGGGGGCCAACAATGACTTGAGGATGGTCGATCTGCCCGACATTGATGAACTAATGGAAGAGGAAGGCCTCAACGTGAACGATAATGAGGGTAGGAGGATTAGATAAATCATCATCGAATCCTTGGAATTACGAGACGATCCTGAAATGGAGCCAGTAGATTAACTGGAAGAGGTAGTCATCAATCCTGACTATCCGGAACAAAAAATTAAACTCGGGGGCCAGTTATCTCCAGAAGAGAAGGAAGAAGCCATCAAGAAAGAGGTGCAGAAAATACTTAGCGCCGGAATTATTCGTGAAGTAAAGTACCCCGTTTGGTAGGCCAATGTGGTAATGGTAAAAAAGCAAAATGAGAAGTGGCGGATGTGCATAGATTTCACAGATCTTAACAAGGCCTGCCCCAAAGACAGTTATCCTCTCCCCAGAATTGACAAGTTGGTTGACTCCATCGCTGGACACCAGACACTCAGTTTCCTGGATGCCTATTTAGGCTATCATTATATCAAAATGGCAAAAGGGGACATCGAGAAGACGGCCTTCCAAACAACTGAGGGAAATTATTGCTATGTTATGATGCCCTTTGGGCTCAAGAATGCAGGTGCCACGTACCAACGTATGGTGAATGAGGTATTTGGCGCACAAATAGGCCGGAACATGGAGGCCTACATCGATGATATGGTCATTAAGACCAAGGAGGACAGTCACACCCCTGACTTGGAAGTGACAATAAGCAACCTCCGAGCCAACAACATGAAGCTAAACCCATGTAAATGTGTATTTGGGGTGACAGCCAAAAAGTTCTTGGGCTTCATGATAGCACAAAGGGGAATAGAGGCGAACCCCGAGAAGATTAAAACCCTAATTGACATGAAGGAACCTACTAGCATCAAGGAGGTTCAAAGATTAAATGGAAGAATAGCGGCACTTGGAAGATTCATAGCCAAATCTGCCGAAAAGTCACTGCCATTCTTCAAGGTATTGAAGGGTACCAAGAGCTTCTCTTGGACTCCCGAATGCTCCGAAGCATTCCTCCGGTTGAAGGAGTACTTGGGTTCCCCTCTCTTGCTCAGTAGTCCAATTACTGGTGAGATGATGTATGTATTACTAGCCGCCACAGATCATGCAGTCGCGGCTGTTCTGGTTCAAAATGATGAAGGAACACAGAAGCTCGTCTACTATGTCTCTAAGGCATTGTCAAATGTGGAGAGTAGATACTTAAACGTAGGAAAGATAGCGTACGCACTAGTTATCGCCTCAAGGAAACTATGTGCTTACTTTTCTGCGCATCCCATCACTGTGTATACCAATGAACCACTAAAGAAGATCCTACACAAGTTGGATGGCTCTGGACGTCTCCTGAATTGGTCTATCGCTCTTACTGAATTTGATATCACTTACCAACCGAGGAAGACCCTCCTGGCACAGCCCTTGGTTGACTTCATGGTTGAGACTGCCTTCATGGGTGAACATGTCCCCACGGCCCGTAAGCAAAATACTACGGAAGAGGAAGAATCTCCCATCGAACTCCCAACCAACTGTTGGATCTTGTACACAGATGGATCAGCTATAAAGGAATGAAGTGGAGCTGGAGTTGTACTAGCAAGTCCGGAAGGAGAGTACACCATGCAAGACATCATCCTATTCAAGTTCCCTGCCTCCAACAATCAAGCTGAATATGAGGCTCTGATATTTGGCATTGAGTTGGCTCTCTTCTACGGAGCAACTAGGGTGGCGGCATTCTGTGACTCCCAACTTGTTGTCAAACAAATAAAGGGAGAGTATAACACCCAAGATCCCACCCTTACCAAATATAGAGACCTTGTCCTAGACATGACAAAGAAGATGGATTTTTTTTTAAATCAAGCAAATAGGCAGGGAAGACAACCAAATCGTAGACGTTCTATCTAAACTAGCGACTATGGATATGTCTAAGTCTAAGTCAAATCCATACGTAGTTTTTGCTGAGGAACCTGCCACTACAAGAAAATCAGGTTTTAGCGATGGAAAAATCTGTCGCTAAAAGTCAAAAATCCGTCGCTAAAACGATTTACCGACGGATTACCGACGGATTTATTCCGTCGCTAAAAACCTCGTCGCTATTGTTTATCGACGGAATTTCATGTCCCTCGGTAATTTAACGACGGATTTATCCCTCGCTAAATGATTCCAAACCGTCGCTAATAATATGGATGGGACGACGAATTTATGACATTTTGCGACGGAATAATCCGTCGTTATTGTTTATAATCCGTCGCTAAAATTTATTACATATTTTCACAATTTTATTAATTTTTTTTAAATTTCCTTTTTTCAATATTTTTTATTTTTGATATACCAAATTACCGACGGATATTTCCGTCGCTAATTTGATATTTTTTATTAAAAAAAAATTATATATATATATATATATATATATATATATATATATATATATATATATATATATATATATATATATATATATATATATATATATATATATATATATATATATATATATATATATATATATATATATATATATATATATATATATATATATATATATATATATATAATTTTTTGTAAATATTTTTAAATCAGTCCCTTAAGTTCTATTATTATCAAAACAGTCCCTTAAACTTTCCTTATACCACAACCACCATCAACCACCACCAACCACCGTCTCAATCACCGGCACCCAAAACAAAGCAAACTCTAAATTCATCAAACAAGGTCCCAGCAAAATTCAAGGTCCCAGCATAAAATTCAACGTCTCTTATTCTCCATCTTCAAAGATACTTACTTGGCTAACAGATCTGCAACAACAACACCAACACCATTCATAAAAACATAGAAATTAAAACTAAATCTGAAAATATCAATAAATATTTTGGTAAAAAAACTTTTAGGCATTCATTTTGGAACAAAAATTTCTTGAAAATGAACATTCATTTAGGGATGGAGGGAGTAATAAATTTGCTCCTGATCATTTACCTTCATATAGACATCAACATCGGGATCAGGCTTAATATTAGCGTCTTTCTCTCTTCTAGACAACTGTGCCAACATCTCTGCATTTATAAGAACATAAGTAGACTTTTCAAACACTTTATGATAACAAAAATTGTAAGAAAAATCTGTAGACATAATTAATCTAGTTACTAACCATAACGTGATCCAACCCCCTGGCATCTAGCAGAGAAAGCCAAGGTTTCTCTAACAGTCATTTCCCCTATGTGGAGATCATGTTGACTTATATAAGCAGATGTTCTCTGGGGAACGAACTCGTGCATTCCATGGCCGTTGTAAGTCACCACCCCGGAGCACTATATATGGAAGATTAAATTAATTGAACCATCAAACAAAAAATAAACTTGTAAATAAATCCAAAAGTCAGGGCATCTAAAAACACGGTGGGCATACCTTAAGCTCCTTATCAAGTTTCCCAGCTAAAGCCAACAATAGTGTTGTCTTTCCAGAGCTTGGAGGACCTAATAGTAATGTCATTCTGCAGAATTATGGCATTAAAATTCAATTTACGAAATGATTTAACATGTGGAACTATATATGAATTCAGTTTATGGCCAAATTTAAGCCATATGTTCTAACTTGCGAGGCTTGACGACTCCACTAAGATCATCAAGGATAGTTACATGCTTCTTTCGATTTGGAAGTACATGAAATATGCTCAATAGAGACTGTTTAACGTAAATTATGAGCATATTATCAGGGTCATCATATAAAATTTAAACAAACTAAATTGAAAAAATAATGTTGTTGCAGTTGTTACCTCCAGAATACTGAGATTGAAATTGATGAAGCTAGGCAAAGCCCTGCTTCCTGTAAAAGCATCTGTCTCTACGGTCAAATGCTCGAATCGCACTTCTATGGTAGGGAGGTCGATTCCAACTCTGGAATATCCCAAGCAAAAACCCCATTATCAGAAAATTAAAAGCTTAGCTTTCAAGTCAGCATTAACCAAATTCATAAAACACAATCTTATTAAAAAATGCATTTTTTATCTAAACAACAGAGAAAATAAATTATTTTTAGGGTTAGTACTGGTGGTGATGGCGGCAGAGGAGGAGAAATTGGTGGCTTGGATATCGGAGGAGAAGGTGCCGGCTGCTTATATGCCGAAGGAGGAACCGCCGGTGGTGACTTGATGAGTGGTGGAGCAGGGATTGGGGTTGGTGGAGGAGGTGGCTTCATCGAAAAAAGGGGAGGCGAACGAGGAGAATCAATGGAAAAGAAGAAGTGGGAAGGGGCTGTGGGAAGGAACGTGAAGAGAGAGAGATGAAGCACAAGCCAAACTTATCAAGAAGAGTTCACCAAGGTTCGTTGTGATGAACGGAATCCTCTACCGAAGATCTTTCACTAAGCCCCTGCTAAGGTGTGTCCATCCCAAGGAAATTGAGAACCTCTTGGCGGAAGTACATGAAGGTGTTTGCGGTGGACACCCGGGGGCCAGAACCTTAGCTGACAAGATCATCTCGATAGGGTATTATTGGCCAAACCTAAGGGAGGACGCGCACGCCTATGTTAGAAAATGTGACAAGTGCCAGAGATTCTCCGACATTCCTAGACTACCGGCAGTTGAGCAGACACTTTTAATACCTACGTGGCCATTTAATATGTGGGAAATTGACATCATCGGACCCTTCCCTCCCGCCCGAGGTAATTGCAAGTACGTGATAGTAGCTGTTGATTACTTTTCCAAATGGATAGAAGCGAAATCATTGGCCAAGATAACGGAAGAGAACGCAATCAACTTTGTCCACGACTACATCTGGTGTCGATTTGGCCTTCCTCACACAATTGTTTCTGATCGTGGACTCCAATTTTCTACGGCATTTACAACGGAGTTGGGAAGAGTGAAAGTCCATCATGCAAAGTCATCCGTGAGTAGACCTCAAGGCAACGGACAAGCAGAAGCTGCTAACAAACTTGTCCTAACAGCATTAACTAAGAACCTTGAAGGGCGCGAGGGTAGATGGTTAGACGAACTTCCCCTAGTCTTATGGGCTGTTTTCATAACCACCCTGGGGCCAACCGGGGAAATCCCATTCGCATTGACCTTCGGTTCTGAGGCTATGGCACCCGCTGAGATGGCCATCTCTACTGTCAGAAATTCCCATTACGATGAGCAAGTTAACAAGGTTAATAGGCTCCTAGACCTAGACCTGATAGATGAAAAACGACTAGCTGCAAAGATGAGGATGGTAAACTACAAGCAAAGGACCAAGGTATACCACGATAAGAGGGTCATCAGAAGAGTATTCCAAGTAGGCGATTGGGTACTTAGAAAAATTGAAGCAACTGGTCGAAAGGTAGAACAAAACAAGCTCTCCCAAAATTGGGAAGGTCCCTATATTGTCACTCAAGTCATTCGAGAAGGGACCTACAGATTGAAGACTAAGGAGGGGAATGAGCTCAAGCATCCATGGCATTCCGACAACCTTCGAAAGTACTATCATTAGTATTAGTTTACCTTTTGAATAGATTAGTTTTCAGCTATTAGTCTTTTACCTTTTCAGTATGGTAAGATTGCAGCTCGATGTAATCAAATTCAGTTTATGAAATTTACTTCTTCAAACGTGCAAGACAACTACCTGACCAACAGTTAAAACTCTAATAGCCAAGACTGAGGATCTCTCCTTAGCCTACTGGTTCACCTTACGTCTTGACGAGGGTTCGCCTTGACTCAATGACTACATGCTCTTAACAGCCAAGACTGAGGAACTCTCCTCGACCTACTGGTTCACCTTACGTCTTGACAAGGTCCGCCTCGACTCAATGACTACAGGTTCTAATAGTCAAGACCAAGGACCTCTCCTCGGCCTATTGACTTGCCTAATGTCACGACAAGGAAACACCTTGTCACTGCGACTACAGGTATCACACGTCTGAAACCTGTGCGCGAGTCATCTTCCTCGGTATAAGGAGACGAAAAAGAAGTAAACACCCCAACAGTCAAGACCAAGGACCTCTCCTCGGCCTATTGACTTGCCTAACGTCACGACAAGGAAACACCTTATCACTGCGACTACAGGCATCACACGTCTGAAACATGTGCACAAGTCATCTTCCTCGGCATAAGGTGACGAAAAAGAAGACAATACCCCAACAGTCAAGACCGAGGAGCCTTCCTCGGCCTAATGACTTGAGGTATAGCTAAGATCGAGGAGTCTTCCTCGACCTAACAACTCGAGGCACAGTCAAGACCAAGGAACCTCACCTCGACCTGATGACTTCCCTCCCTCAAAGCAGTCTTGTACTTGTACATATCCTACAAACAAGCATTCAAGCAATTCATAATAACAATACGACATGAATTGAAACAAAGGGACTTTTCATTAATACTCCAAAGAAAGTTACAAAGTCCTAACACTATTACAACAAAAGTAAAAGGAAAATCCTAAGTCTGCACATCTTCAAAAGGTTTTTCCAAAAATTCCTCAGTCGCGACATCAGTAGCCGGAGGAGTAATCCGCTGAGTTTGGACATCAGCCTGAGCCCCTTCACCATGCACTTCCTTGGCAGTCCCTACCCCGGCTTCATCCTCCATCTCCTCATCCTCAATCATCTCCACCAAGGCTTGGAGATTGCCGGGATCAACAAACGAGGGAACCCAAGCCTCTCGGCCAGCCCGAGCATCCTCCCTAGCCATAATGCCCAAGTTATACTCGGAGAAAGGGACAAGATGATGAAGGGCCCTATAATCCTTTTCAAATTGATCCTGGCTGATCAGTCGAGCAATGGTACTCACATCCAGACCAATAGAGGGATCGGCCAGGAGACGACGGGCCAGATGCAAGTAGCCATCCTCGAACATAGTGGTCGTCTTCTCATCCACGGCCTCCTTAGAAGCTGGGCTTGCCTTAAAACGGGCAACAACTTCCTCTTCCCTTGAAGGAAGGGTAGCTTCCAGACCCTGGCACTTAGCTTCAGCTTCCTCGGCCCTTACCTGGACCTCGGCTTTGAGCCTCTCCATCTCGGCCAACTTAGCATCCTTTAGCCAAAGGGCCTCCTCGGCTCTGGCACCAGCCTCCTCGGCTCTTTTTACCTCGGCCTTAACCTTGTCCTTGGCATCTGCCAGCTCGATATCTCGTACCTTCAGCATCTCGACAAGGGCCGCCTTCTCGGTCTCACCCTTCTTCTGGGCGACCTTCAGCTTGAACACCTTCTTATCCGCGGCCTTGGACAGGACGTTCTCATTGGCAATTATGTAAATCAATAGTTCAAACCGCACTCAAAGGTAGGGCATTTCCCATTTATATAGGAACTTTTGTACCAGAAACAATGGTATCATCAGGGTAGCAAGCTACAAGATAAATCAACGTTAGAAAAAGTACCAAGTACAAAGTAATGAGGTAAAAGGTACGAGAAAGGTACCTCAGCGATAAGCATTCCCTTGTGCCCTAGCAAGTTCTCCTTGGTCCAATGCCCGTTGAACAGGAGCTCGGCCCAGTCTCACATAGGCACCCTCCCTCGTCTGCAAAGGGTTGCCCCTCAGAGCGGGAACATTAGCCACCATTCGCCGGGCCAACTCCTCGGCATCTTCATAGCTTTTGATAGTTTGTACAGTGAGGGCTGGAGGATCTTGAGGGTTTGAGGACTCAACAGCAGCCCGTTTAGCTTGGGGCTCCCCGACAGCAGCTCCCTGGGGCCTTTTCGAACCTGAACGCAGCTAGACGAGATCAGTGTGCTTGATCAGTGGGATGTCGGTCTCCAACACAGTAACATCAACAATGGGGCTATGCCCCTCGACAGTTGATGGGTTTTCTCGTCCTTCGGAGGCCCCCTCCTTGACGTCAACAACATCCCCATGTAGTTTAATAGGGTGAGGTTGATCCCCCTTGGTACTCAGGAGGAGGTTACGGAGTTGGCCTCATCCTTCCTATCTGTTAATACCGAGAGCTTGGCCTGACGCCTTTTCTTCTTAATCAGATCGGTGGCACTTAAGTTCTCCATAGCTAACTCTGCCTCCTGCTCGGGGGTCAAATCTGCAAAGATAAGGAAGAGATGGTCACATTACGAAATGGATTAAAACAGAGTAAAAAACACAAGTATCAAAGGTAAAGGATAAAGTTATTACATCCTACGACGTCAGTTTCTCTAAGACATTGATCCTTAGGGTTGAGCTTGCAACGCTCGCATTCATCATGAAAGACAGAGTCGGGATGGGTCCTCCAGTCATTAAATCTTCTCCCCCTCTTAACGGTGATGAGGGGAACCACCCCATCCTTCGATCCCGACATCAGGCCTCCCTGGACATAATAGCGTTCATCGGCCTCCAAGGCAGCCCAGTCAAGGAACCCGACTTCAGAAAATTCCTCGAGGCGCTTGATTAAATCTTTGGTCCACCCAAACTTCTGCACCTGACTAGACGCCAACAGCATGTCAGCAGGAGAGGGGAACTCCCAGCCTCGTCGGCTCTCTACTCTAATAACATGATTCTCCCAGCCTCCTGCCTTGCTGGACATAGGGAGAATTATTTTTCGTTTCTTGGAATCACTCCGAAGGACGAGGAGCCGAGTACTCTTGATATATCCAATAGAGAAGAAGTGATGGAAAGCGGCTTGGGTAGGCTCGTAACCTAAGCTATGGCAAAAAACTGTGAAACTGACGAGGACCCTAGTCCCGTTAGCTCCCAACATGGCCGGTACAGCCTTCACATCACCCAGAGATTCATTGATAAAGGGGTTCAAAGGGAGACGAAGTCCCTGTTGAAATTGCTTGTAGTAGAAGTGGACGTGGTTATCGTTATAGTAAAAACTTTTCTCCTCAGCATCGGTGGTGAAGGTGGGACGTCCAATATAAGTTAAACGAAATTCATTCTTATCTACCCCGTATCTCGTGTATAGTTGCTCCAACATGGGATCCCCGGCCTTGGGTGGTCTGTCTCGGCCTCGATTTCCTCCTCCTCGACCTCCTCTCCCTCGGCCTCCCTTGCCTTCAACTTGCTCGCCCTCAACAAAGGCATCAACGATCTTGATAGACGAGGAGGCTTCTCCCCCTCTTCCTGTCATATCTGTAAAATGCCGAGGAGTCAAAGTTAGTTACCTCGTCCACGGCTGATCTTAAGACGGGGAAGAGGGATGCCCCTCCTCGTCATGACAGTAAGGCCGAGGAGGGAACCTTACCACTCAGACGCTCACGAGCTATGTGATCTGAAGACGGGTAGAACAAATTTATATGCTCAATCATCTCAGCTTGGATTTCAAACAAAACGATACTAAGAGATTGTGAATAAACCCTATCTATCCTCTTCTCATCTGGGTATTGAATAAACATCCTCGGTTCATGGTACTTCGTCAATATTTTTCCTATCTCTGCCAAGGTCACCAACAACCATGGTCCTCTTTCTCTTCTGTAAACCCTCAGAATGCCCTTGTGATACCCATAGAGAAATCGAGGGGAATGGTCTCAAGAACAAGCCATTTTCTTAGGGTAATGAAGGATCAATGGGGAAGTTCAAACAAATATTCAAGAAATTCAAAAACTTCAAATAGATTCAAGAATCAAAATTTTCCAGAAAAAGCTTCGACAGCTCAACAATGGCGGTTTTTGAAATCTAAAGTCCTACCAAAACCCTAGACATGGTGAAATCAAGTACGAAAATAAGGGAAAGGGAGAAATTTGTACCTTTTTCTGAAGAATGGACGGAATCGGACAACTTAATCAACTTCGTCGAAAAATTCGAGGGTCGCCGGAGTTTCTGGGTTCAAGAACGCGACGGTGGGTTTTCGAATCTCTTGTATTCGCTCCCAAATCTCAAAGCTGATAAAAGGTTAAAATGAGAAAGGAATTGGGATTTTATACTCACCAAAATCGGGTCAAACCCGAAAGTACAATGGGCAAACAGATATGGCACCCCAAATATTAAATGCCCGTAACAACTTCCAAGGCGTGTCAGGCATTGGGGTCCACATCTTATCATCATGTCAATAACCGGCGGATAATGGAACGGCGCCCAGTTGAAGCGACTATGACACGTGGCAACCCGTTCGTATTCTCATAAGCCGAGGACGAGATGACTTTCTCCTCGTCCTAAGCCGAGATAGAAAGTCGGGGGCCACTGAACGGTATAAACCGAGATACGAATATGGGCTTGTCCGGGTCAGGTCCAAGTGGATTGGGCTATGAGATTGTCACGGCCAGAATCACAAGTGATATCCAAGGTGAAAACAATACCAACGATAGCACTTGGGATAGCACACACACACTTCGAAAAATAAAACAATTTTGTAAAAGAGTTTGCAGCGGAATAAAAATACCAAAATTGTTTTTCTCAAGTTATATAAATATAACTTGAGAGTGCCTCTTAGGCAAGACTTTATAATCACTATAATGAATTTACAAAGCCGAAAATGTTCCTTATGTCTATAACAATTTGAGCTTTATGGAAAAAGAGATAAAGAACGAAATCCTTTCCTAGCCTTCACACAACTTGATACCAATGTAATCAAGTGCGAAATTACAAGGGAGGAAGGATTAAAAGAACCAAACAAAGAACTCTATCTCTAAGCTTTCGAAGGTGTGTATATAATGACTTTTCTTGGCACATCTTCAAATGAAACCTTTCAAGCTTATTTATAGTCTTCAAATACTTGAAGGCTACTCAATTAATGTACTTTAGGGCTGTATATGCACGTTGAGGAAGAGTAGGGATAGTGGTTGAGATTGTTCCTCAATTCTAGCTCCCACTTCCTAAATTGTAGCAACCGAGTTGATTTATCTCCAAGTCAAGCTTCCACTCCTTGTACTCCCAAGCTTTATCAACCTTGTACTCTTCTTTTATTCAGCAACAACTCCTTGACCAAGTCTCCACATGTTTTTAATTGTTGTTGCCAAAGTAACAAATTTATGCATAAAATACATAAATTGTTTTCTTCCAAATTTCACACGTGTCTAGATCTTTCTTTGATGCTATTGCACTCTGAAATATTAACATAAATCATAGACTATACAGATTATATTAGCACATTAGTCCATTAAATAATAAACAAGAAATATACAACAATATAAATTTCAGTTCAGGAAATCATCTGCGATATCACCTGGAATTTGGGAAATCATCTACGATATCACCTGCAGTTTACACTAATAATCTCCCCCTTAGTAGGATATTTCTTTCCAAACCTAATGTGCTGCTCTCCTGCAATGTTAGTCCACAAACAAATCTACAGAGCACAGAAACACAATATAATATCTCCAAGAAAATTAACTCCCCCTTAATCAAGGAGCTAATCCTAAACAATGATTTATCATAATAAACTAATTTATTTCAAACTTTAAAAAGTTTTCGAAATAAACTAAGTTAATATAAAAAACCATAAACCATTGTAGCAAAATATCATCCAAAACTAGCAAAACATCCTAGCAGTTAAAGTTTTAAACAAACCAACTAAAGTGTTTAGCAACCAATATAAACAAAATAAAAGAAAATTGTTTTAGGGAGCCATATCACATCACCAAAATAAAAGAAATTGTTTTAGGACACCACAAACCCAGCCACCAACAAGATAGTGGCAACATCAACCTTCAGGTTTAACAACCTTCAGGTTTCAGCTTTCTTCTTCTTCAAACTCCTCTTCTTCTTCATTTTTCTCCTGATCTCCTTCCCTATCACTTCCACCATCACTGGTGGTAGCACCTGTTATAGCACCAGCTCCAGTAGTTGTAGCAGCAACAGATCCTCCCCCTATTTGGGAAGAAATTTCATCAATGAAAGCATCAGTAACCTGCTTAAGCTTAGCCCATCCCTCAGCAAGTTCTCCCATTGCACTTGACTGTTTGTGCAAGAAGTTGATCACTGTTGCCTTTGGGATTGATGAACCAGTGTTGCACAGAAGATTCATCATGTTGGTCAGAATACTTGCAGCATCAGTTCCTGCAAAAGTATTAGGGACAGCACCTGGGGAAGCACTTGGGATATCACGTGAGATAGCACTGGGAAGAACAGGGGCTCTTTCATCAGATTTGTTCCAAGGAAGATCTTTTGTATACCTTTTACCCTTTTTCAGTTGTTGATCAATGGTATAATACTCAGGTTCAGTGGTGAAAACATCAGAGAATGGGCAAGAATTGAAAAACTAAAACTTTGAAGATTAAAGAAGGATAGGGGAAAAAACTAATGTTCATTTCTTTCTTTCTACCCCATGAAGCTAAGTGTTTGAACAATAATCTTCCAAAGTTAATCCTTAGATTCTTACCCAATCTGTACAATACATTCGCATGCTCCAATGTCACAATGGGTTCATTAGTTGTAGGAAGCCATTGAAGATGCAAAATTTGTGAAGCACAGAATACAGAGAAGTAAGCCTAGAAGCATGAAGTTTTTCCTTTAAAGGCCAAGACTGCAGTTTGTTGTGAGTGAGCAATTTTACCATTTCATCCCTATTAACCCTAATGCTCTCATCATCTAAATTTGGGAGACCTAAAACCTTGTTAATTAGGGATGGAGTAAATGAATAAACTTTTCCCCTAACAAATACCTTCCCAAATTTTTCAGAACCTTCATCATCCAAATGAGCATATAGGTTAGCAAAGAAATTTCTCACAACACTTTCAATAAACACAGAAGCATGATTATTAGCTTTAAGAAAATTCCTGTCCTTCAAAAACTGAACCATTCCTTCCTTTTCTAACTGACCCTCATCAATATGCTTTTCTTTTAACAACCTCTTACTCGAATTATTCAACCAAAATTCCATATTTTCTTTCTTATAAAATTTCAAAGTAAGAAAAGGTTTTGGAAAATCCTTATCCTCTTCATTTCGAATAATCCCATCACTAGAATTACCACTAGAGGAATGAGTAGGAACAGAGGAGGGGGCAGGTGTTACCTCAGATGATATTCTCTTCTTGGTAGAACCTTTGGTAGCACTCACAGAAGCTTTGCCCTTGCTCTTTTTCTTCTGAAAATCAGAGAGAGTTTCCTCTTCATCACCATCCACCCAAGCATCAAAAGAATCCGTAGAAGGCTCCTTCTCCTTGTTGGCATCAAAATTCTCGTCACTCACATGGGGTAAGAACACATCTAGGGAGCTTTCTGAGACTTCAACCGGATCAGAGGTGGTATTTGATGTTTCCTTGGACCTTATTGACCTTATTCGGTTGGAGGACCTCCTCTTTGCAACTTGCGGAGATAGCTTGGATGTTGGAGCTTTCCTCTTCCTCTTTTCTTTTGATTCGGTCGGAATGAGAGTCACCTTGGGAATGCCATGTTCGAAGGAGGATGTGGGGACAGAGGCTGGAACAATAGCCATTGTAGGAGGAGAAGAACTTGGTGTAATCATGGGAGAGGTTTCCATGGCTACACGAGAAGCAACGGAAGGGGCAATGCTTGGTGAAATGTCCATTTGGTCTGTGTGAGAGGGTTCGGTGTTGGCTTTGGATGGAGAAGCCATGGAGATTTTTTGAAGAATTTTTGGAATGGATTTTGACCTAGGATTTTTGGGAGAGACGAACGCTGGAATGAGGGTTTAAGAAAGGAGAGAGAGGGTAACGGTTAGAGAGGAAAACGGAAGAGGTAGAGTGAAAATAGGAGAGTGAGATTAGATAGGGAACATAAGTTTTAATTTTATTTGACATCTTAAAACCTTTCTAAACTAACCCCTATTATTTCTCTCTATTATCTCTATCCACACATTTTTTAAATTAACCCTAACCATACCTTTTATAAAACCCCAACAAACTTAAAATAAAAAATAAACAACACGGTTGAAACAAAATAAATTAAAAAACATATTTTTTTAAGTAACACGAAAAAATAAAATAAGAAAATTTAAGTAAACAAAATATTTTGTAACTAAGACCGAGAGTTAAGAGCACAAATCAAAATAGATAAGGGTTAGTTACTCAACAATGTTTACCAATAATAAAGGAAACTTGTTGAAGACGTTTTCAACCTCGTAAACTCTTTAATTAAAAAGACTTTCAGATTTTGAAAAATTAATCAACAATATTTCGAAAATAAGAAATAAAAAACTAATATAGCACACACTAATGTGTTAAGGCAATGATGGTAACACGTAGGATAACACATGTGATATAAATCCCCTTGATAAATATTTTCATTTTTAAACACTTCAAGCATAACAAGCTGAGCATTTTTTCAAGCACTTCAGGCATAACAAGCTGAGCATTTTTCATACACTTTAGGCATTATAAGCCTATATTTTTAAGTACATTGCTTGTTATAAAGAATCAATACACTTCTTTAAACAAGAAAGCATCGTAGTAACGAGCTCCGTGCTTCGAGTTTTATTTCAAGTGTAAAGATAAAGTGATCTATGCCATTCAAGTAGGGTACACTGTAGTAGCGAACTCCATGTCCCTAATACTTAGCATAAACCACCTCATACATTCTCATTGGCAAGAGTACATCGTTGCAGCGAACACCATGCCCCGAGCTCGAGAGAATAGTATGGATAAAATGCCTTTGCCTTTTATGTATCAAAAAGAAAAGATTAGTGACTTTGTCACTTTAAGCATATGAAGGGGAATGATATCATACATGACAACCTAAGTAATAACCTACCATAACAAAAAGGTCAGCATCTGTCACTGTTAGAACTAAGCTAACCAGATTAAAAACTATGAAAGCATTTTTTAAAAATAAACAGAAAAATTACACTAATATACAAGTGTTACCCTGAGTGATAACATCACCTGGGGTAGCACAGACAAACAGGCTCAGAGATTACAATGACCAAGAGATCTTTTCAAACTAGAAAATCTCTCGTGGTCAAAGGCCTTGATAAAGATATCAGCCAGTTGATACTTAGTATCAATATGATCAATGTTAATTAGTCCTTTATCTACCATATCTCTAAGAAAATGAAGACGTATATCTATGTGCTTAGTACGGGAATGTTGAACAGGGTTTTTTGAAATATTGATAGCACTTAGGTTGTCACAGTACATAGTCAAGGAATTACTTTCTAGGCCATAATCATCTAGCATACGTTTTAGCCAAATAAGTAGTGAGCAACAACTACCAGCTGCAACATACTCAGACTCAGCCGTGGAAAGAGAGACACAATTTTGTTTACGAATATACCATGCAACTAAATTGTTACCCAAGTAGAAATACCTCCCACTAGTACTCTTCCTATCATCCATATCCCCCACCCAATTCGAGTCGCTAAAGCCTACCAAATTGGTATTAGTATCCTTACTAAACCAAATCCCTAATTCACTTGTTCCTAAAACATATTTAATTATCTTTTTGACAGAATTAAGGTGGGAGACTTTAGGATTGGCTTGATAACGTGCACAAACGCACACACTAAACATGATATCAGGACGACTAGAAGTGAGATAGAGAAGGCTACCTATCATAGAACGATATAGAGTAGGATCAACATCCTCACCTACTTGGTCTCTACCAAGTTTAAGAGAAGAACACATAGGGATTTTTGAACTTTTTGCTCCTTCCAACCCAAAGCCTTTGCATACTTGCTTTGTGAAATGAATATGCCTTCATTTGTTTGTTTCACCTGCAAGCCTAGAAAGAATGTTAACTCACCAATCATGCTCATTTCAAATGTTGATGTCATAGCCTCTATAAAATCTTTTAAACACGTTTGAGAAGTAGAGCCATAGACTATGTCATCAACATAGATTTGAACAATGACTGTTTCTTTGCTGTGCCTTAGGATAAATAAGGTCCTATCTGCTTCACCTATTGTAAAACCATATTCAAGTAAAAAAGAGGTTAAACGACCATACCATGCACGTGGAGCTTGTTTCAAGCCATATAAGGCTTTATCAAGTCTATATACATGGTTTGGTAGATGAGGATCTTCAAATCCTTTTGGTTGTTCAACAAAAATTTCTTCTTTAAAATAACCATTTAAAAAGGCAGCTTTAACATCCATTTGAAACAAGGTAATTCTTAGAAAACAAGCTATAGCCAAGAGGAGTCTTATGGATTCTATTCTAGCAACAGGAGCAAAGGTCTCATCAAAGTCAACACCTTCAATTTGGGTGTAACCTTGAGCTACAAGATGAGCTTTATTCCTAACAATATTTCCTTGCTCATCTGATTTGTTCTTAAAAATCCATTTTATACCAATTACATTTGTGTTAATGGGACGTGGTACTAAACACCAAACTTCATTACGAGCAAATTGTTCAAGTTCCTCTTGCATGGCATGTATCCAAAAATTATCTTTTAAAGCTTCAGAAATATTTTTGAGTTCTAAAGAGGAAACAAAACAGGAATATTTTACCTTATGGTATGTGGTGGACATGCACACATACCTCACCATTTCACGGTTACTAAAATGCCCCTTGTTCCTTGTTCGTACTTCTTCACTTGCTTCTCCAATAATTTGAGATGAAGGATGATCTCTTCTGATCCTAGCTGGTGGATCCCTTCTCAAATCTTCATGCACATGAGCATCATCATCTGACTTTTCATCCTTTTCGATTCTTTGGATCGTCTTAGGTGATACCGGAGATGCTATCCCTTCAGTGGCAACACTTTGGTCAGCACCTGGGGTATCACTTACTTGATTTTGATCTTCCAGCAATATCAATGGAGATTCCTGCACTCCATCACATGTAACACTTGCTAAGTCATCAAAAACAACGTTAATTGATTCCTGAATGGTTTTTAACCTAAGGTTATAGACCCTATATGCTCGACTATCCTGAACATACCCAAGAAATATAGCCTTATCACTTTTAGAGTCAAATTTAGCTAAGTAATCCCGATCATTTAGAACATAACACACACACCCAAATGTATGAAAATAATGAACTTTTGGTATCCTACCATTCAAAATTTCATAAGGTGTCATTCTAGTACCAGGTCATAGAAAAACTCTATTGGCCGTGTGACAAGCCGTGTTTAAGGCCTCAGCCCAAAATCTTTTTGAAATTCTTTTTGAAAACAACATCACACGTGCCATTTCAAGTAAGGTCCTATTTTTCCTTTCAGCCACCCCATTTTGTTGAGGTGTTTTAGGAGCAGAAAACTCATGTTTAATTCCTTTTAATTCACAAAAAGTAAAGAACAATGAATTATCAAACTCCGTTCCATGATCAGACCTTATTCGCATGATAAGAGCACAAAACATGTTTTTGATTTTCGCATGTAAGATCTTAAACTTTTAAAAAGTTTCTAATTTTTCTTTCAAAAAATATACCCAAGTAAATCTAGAAAAATCATCAACTATTACAAAAGTATATCTCTTACCTCCTAAACTGTCTACCTCAACTGGACCCATTAAATCCATATGCATCAATTGAAAACAGTGAGTTGTCCCAGAATACTCCTCATTGTGTTGGGTAGCACTATGGGCATCACGTGTCTGTTTACCTTTAAGACAATCTTTACATATGATTTTCTTACTTATGCCCAGACTAGGTATACCTCTTATAGCTTCAGCCTTAATGAGTTTCACAATGTTTCGAAAATGGACATGACCCAACTTTTGGTGCCACAAGGTAGCATCATCAACCCTCATAGAATGACACACTTGTTTATTCTCAACAAGATAACAGTTATTACTTGACCTAGTACCAGTCATAATACAGTTATTGGTACAATCAAAAACTTCACAAGTATTTTTATTGAATTTCACTTCAAGGTTGTTATCACAAAGTTGGCTAATACTAATTAAATTAGTTACAAGTCCATCAACATGCAAAACATTTTTCAAAGCAGGAAATCCAGGTATATTTAAAATCCCTTTTCCTACTATATTACTCTTGCCACCACCACCATATATTAAACTACCACCTTGAATAGGTTCATATTCTTTTAAAAACATTTTTGTTCCTCTCATGTGACGTGAACAACCACTATCAAAATACCATGAACCTTCAACATTAGTTTTTAAGGCAGTACACACAACATCACATATCAGGTTAGACTTAGGTTTCCACACTTTCCTACTTTGATAATTTTTCTTCTGACTACCAGTGATATCTGACGTGCTATGTAGCACTTCAGGTATCACACAGGAACTGGACTGTTTCTTTAAAAGAGTTTTACAATCATTTTTCAAATGTCCAGTAGAGTAACAGTAGTTACATATTTTCACCTTGTCAGAAGACTTATCAGGAGATATTAGTTCGACATGGTCTCTTTCTTTAACAAAAACTAACTTATCTTCCTTATTAGCCAAATAAGATGTAATAGCATTTAAAGACTCTTGAAAACCCATACCTGCCTTGAGTGGTTTGCTCAACCCAAGAATTGCATCTAACTTGGAAGAACTCATGTTGAGTTTCTTAAATGTGGCCTCGGCAAGATTAAGCTTGGCCTTGACTTTGTCCAGCTCCACATCCTTCTTTGTGAGTTGAACTTCCAATCTAGTCAAGCCATCAATCAGGTCTTGAACCTCTTTGGACAGAGAAACCACCTTCTTGTTCTCTTTCTTCCATTCGTCCATCAATTCTTTGCAAAGGTTCTTAAAACCACAAATGAGTTCATCCTTGCAGAACTCCTTACTTTGTTCACCCTCTTGTGAACTACCTGCATCCATGTTAACAGAACCCACAAAACAAACATCATTTATCAAATTAAAATCTGTATACCTGTTGGATGATATCTCAGGTGCTATCCCACTTTGGATATCACATGGGGTATCACTGACAGAATTGGAGTCACAATTTATGACCACCATTGCTGTTTGATCTGAATCTTCAGATTGATTGGTCTCCTCATCCTCATTGTCACTGAGTGAAACCCATAGGCTCTTTCCCATCTTCCTTAGAGTGTTAGCACACTCGTTTGAGTAATGACCCCATCTAGAGCAAGCATGACATTGGATTGATTCAAGGTATTTCGGATCAGATCTAGATTGATCTGATGATGCTCTCCTTATGGGACCACCTTTCTGAGTAGATGGAAATGTCCTCTTTGACATTGAATTATACACCTTGGTTTGTTGCTCTTTAGCCTTCACCTACACATTTTCTTTGTTAAATTTTCGTAACATAGAGTTATATTTCCTAGCAAGCAAGGCAACACCGGCATCTTCACCTAATTCCTAAAAAATTTCGTCATCCTCATCAGTTGATACACTAGAGGATTGAAATTTTAAAGCAACACTCTTGCCTTTAGAAGCTTCAATTTGCTTAGCAAGGTTTTACTCAAAAAATTTTAAAATGCTCATTAAGGAATTGATGTCCATAGTAGAAAGATTGTGAGCCTCTTCTATAGATGAAACCTTTATATTAAAACGCTCAGGGAGAGTTCTAATAGTCTTTGAAATCAATTGTTTGTTTGTAAAAGGTTCACCTAAAAGTTGACACTCATTAGCAATGTCAAACAATTTTTCAAAATAAGAGGAAATGGTATCATTTTCACCCATTCTCAACCTTTCAAATTTGCTAGTAAGACCTCTAAGTTTGTTTCACGCACACTAGAATCACCTTCACAAAACCTTTGTAAAATATCCCAAGCTTCTTGAGCTGTGGAACTATTTTGAATAAGTTTAAAAATATGCATGTCAGCCCACTCAAATATAGCATTAAGAGCTTTCTCATTATAGTTAGCTAGGGTGATCTCTTCATTAGTCCACTCGCCTTCAAATTTAACCTGAATATCACCATCCTCATCAGGAGGTAACAGTGGAAGAGAGTACCCATTAACTATAGATCGCCACGCTCGAAGATCAATTGATTTGATATGCGAGCGAAGACAAATTTTACAATATGCATAATTCGAACCATCTAAAACAGGAAGACGTTTTTGGTTTGGATTTGCAGGATCAAAAGCCATGACACCTAGACTAAGCACTTAGTATCGTCAAGTAACCTGCTCTGATACCAATTGAGATTGTCACGGCCAGAATCACAAGTGATATCCAAGGTGATAACAGTACCAACGATAGCACTAGGGATAGCACACACACACTTCGAAAAATAAAACAATTTTGTAAAAGAGTTTGCAAAGGAATAAAAATACCAAAAAAAAATTTATCATGTTATATAAATATAACTTGAGAGTGCCTCTTAGGAAAGACTTTATAATCACTATAATGAATTTACAAAGCCGAAAATGTTCCCTATGGCTATAACAATTTGAGCTCTATGGAACAAGAGATAAAGAACGAAATCCTTTCCTAGCCTTCACACAACTTGATACCAATGTAATCAAGTGCGAAATTAAAAGGGAGGAAGGATTAAAAGAATCAAACAAAGAACTCTATCTCTAAGCTTTCGAAGGTGTGTATATAATGACTTTTCTTGGCACATCTTCAAATGAAACCTTTCAAGCTTATTTATAGTCTTCAAATACTTGAAGGCTACTCAATTAACAGCCTTAAGGCTGTATATGTACGTTGAGGAAGAGTAGGAAGAGTGGTTGAGATTGTTCCTCAATTCTAGCTCCCACTTCCTAAATTGTAGCAACCGAGTTGATTTATCTCCAAGTCAAGCTTCCACGCCTTGTACTCTCAAGCTTTATCAACCTTGTACTCTTCTTTTATTCAGCAACAACTCCTTGACCAAGTCTCCAAATGTTTGTAATTGTTGTTGCCAAAGTAACAAATTTATGCATAAAATACATAAATTGTTTTCTTCCAAATTTCACACGTGTCTAGCACTTTTTTGATGCTATTGTACTCTGAAATATTAACATAAATCATAGACTATACAAATTATATTAGCACATTAGTCCATTAAATAATAAACAAAAAATATACAACTATATAAATTCCAGTTCAGGAAATCATCTGCGATATCACCTGAAATTCGGGAAATCATCTACGATAACACCTGCAGTTTACACTAACAGGCTATAAACATAATCCATCTCTGAGTTACAAGAAGCAACAATGAGCTTCCTCGGTCTCGCACCTCGTCGTCAATAAGGCCAATCTAGGTCCAACAAGCAAGCAAAATATGCCCAACTATGAGGGCCGAGGAGACCTCCCTTGTATGCCGAGATCACCTCCATAGAGGACGAGGTGCCTTCCTCAGCCTTGACGTTACCAACGGGCTCTCTAGGTTACTCGGTCTTTCCCCGGCTCATCGTGGATCGAGAGGTCATGAATGGCGAGGAGGAAAAAGTTCGCACCTCGTCATATCGTCATATGACGAGGAACAAAATCATTCACCTCGGCATTTCTTCAGGCCGACAGAGCTCCATATGACGAGGAGACAAATTTATGCATCTCGGCCTATCTGCAAATGACGAGATAAGGAAATTATTCTCCTCGGCTTACCGGCAAGCAGTTACAACAATCCTAGTCAAACAAGGATTCAGCAGTTACAATCTTATCAGAATTGTAATCACCTCCTACAATTCAGATCAAATAAGGACTCTCTAACAGATATAATCCTCCTTGGATTATACCTTATCTCTTTACAGTCCAAGTTCAACATGGATTCTGTCAATCCATCCCTATAAATACAAGTCATATATCACATTATTTGGTACGTTACTTTTGAGATATCGAAACTCAATCAATTCAGTTTCTCTCATCATAGAACCGTGAACTTATTCTCACAACGGAGGGCCTTCGCCGGTAAAGCCCCGACTTAGTTTACGTGTTTTATCTTATTTTCAGGTTAAGCAATCGCCGAAGCAAACGATCGCTTGAATTTAGGCTGATTTGACGATTTTGATATCATCACGTCTCATAATAACTATCATAATTTTTTTTCCTTCTCCGTTTCACACTAATTGTTTCCTTATAGGTTCATTCAAAAATAAGAGTTAAGAGTTCTAAATAACGAAACATTCTTAATATGATTTTACGATAATACAAAGCAATGCAACCAAAGAAGTAAAATAAGTAAAAGCAAAACGCATTCATTAATTAATTGAAAACATCGACAAAGTCAATGCGACACTTATTTATTGCATAAAGAGAGGCCAAATGAAAAGACCAAGGCAGGCTGACTAACAAGGCTCACGGCAGTAGCATCGAAATAAAAATTTGCAGTGGCCATCGATGTAACTAGCAGACTTGCAAGAAGCAATACACATTGGTTTGATACATATTCCAATGGGATATTTTTTGCTCACATATTCACAAACTCCTTCTTCCGCATTCGCCATTTCTCTTACTGTAATTCGTCAAAAGGTTAATTAGTTTTGAAAAAAAAGAAGAAGAAGAAGAAAACAAATAGAAACAATTAATTAAACTATTTTAATTGAATATCTAATATGAGTATGAAGATGCATATTAGGGAATTACGTACACTCCATCCGTCCTTAAATGATGTATCGATAATAAGTTTTATATTTTAATTAGAATAATTAAACCAAGCTAAAATTATTGTTTAATGTACCTTTCGTGTTAAAAACAAAAAATGGGAAGATCATTTCGGAACGTAGGGAGTATAATCAGGGGTGTATCTAGCATGGCGCAAGGGTGGGCAATTGCACACCCTTGATTTTTCAAAAAAAATTACCGAGTAGTTTTTTTTAAAAAAAAATTAGGGGTGCAAAGTGTATTAATTAAAAGGTAAGGGATGCAAAGTATAACAACAAAAAGTAAAAACCCTTCTTCTTCTTAAGCTATTTCTTTCTTTCTTTCTTTCATTCAACGCAGTTACGCAAACAGACCAAATGCCCCCTCGATTTCGACCGGCGACACACTCACACACAGCCTAGACTCGATTCCGACCGAATCGCTGCAGCCTAGACTCGATTCTGACCGGCGACTGGTGCTTCTCTCTGTGGCACAATCGATTAACAAACGTCTCAAAAAGGTAATGTTTTTTAATTCAATTTTAGGGTTTTAAAAATTGAATTGATGATTTGGGATGGCTACCCAGCAATCAGAACGGAAGCCTTCAACTACTGGCTCAGTTGGGTTTTGTTCCTTTTTTTTGTGTAAATTTTGATTTATTTGATTGTGGGTTTTATTTAGATTTTGAATTTGTTTACTTTGTGTCTGTCTGAACGAAAGCCTTCAACTACTGGCTCAGTTGGGTTTTATTCCTTTTTTGTGTAAATTTTGATTTATTTGATGTTCCCTCCATCTCAAAAATAAATATTTATTTTCTAGAAATTTTATTCTAAATAAATGCCTATTTTATAAAAAACTTGATCCCTACATATTTTTACCAGTTTTTTCATATTTCATTTTATAATTACAAAATCAAAAGTTTAAAAAGTGGAAAGCAAGAATATCCATACATCTTTGTTATTAAATTTTATAAAAGCTTCACATTTTTAGAATGTCTCTTAGATTTTGTTATATAATTACAAAACTAGATTTGATTATTAATTACTATTATTATTATTGTTGTTGTTGTTGTTTGAACTTAGACTAAGAAAAAATCGGTTATACATGCAATATTAAAATTTAGGTTTTCAATAGTGTGATTTTTAATTTTTTCGTAGCCTTAAAATTTGACCCCCTCACTTAAATTCCTAGATACGCCACTGAGTATAATGATGTGTGTGTGTGTATGTGTATGTGTATGTGTGTGTGTGTGTGTGTGTGAGAGAGAGAGAGAGAGAAAGAGACCATTAGAGAAGGAAAGGAGGAGAAACACCATGACCACAACAAAGAAGCTCTTCTTCATGACTTAACTCTATAAGAATGTTGCAATTACAATAAGTTACTAATTGCTTATTATGAATTTGTTGATGAAATTTCATGTGAAGAGTTGCATTTTTATAGTGTTCAATATTTTCCCAAACTTGGTTACATTGGAAATGAGTCAAACTTTAAAAAAAAAAAAAAAATCTTTTAGAAATGGTAATAAATTTAAAAGAACAAAAAAGAAACATACATAATTTCTTTTTGACATATTACATTCATCTAGTCAAAATCTTCTAAATGTCAAATTACTTTTTTTCCTTTTAAATGAAAAAAATAAAAAGTAGTGAAGTTTCGAAGGATAAAAAAGAAACATAAGTTTAGCAATACCCCCTAAACTTTGGGGCCCAAAATGTCATTCACCCATATTAAATTGCACAAAGTCATTTTCTTATTTGAAATGCGACATTTATTTTAATCAAAACAAAATAAAAAGTGTGACATTTATTCCAGAATAAAGTATTTATATAAAATTAGCCAAATTTCAATTAAAGTTATCTTTAATAAAAGTGGAACTATCTTTATATGTAACAAATGAAATATGAGTATTATGTTAATTAGTTTATTTACACAAAATTGGTCAAGATTTTAATCAGGTTGACTAATTAAATGACTATTTATTAAAAAGTTGTATTGATACCATTTTTTATGACTTTTGATAGCATTTTTTTTAAGAGTCGGTCTGGGGAGAAACGCGTTTCTCCGTGCTTCTGGAGAAACGGGGCTTGTTTTGTCGCGCGACATCATAAGCCAGTTTCTAGATATACTTTCATCAGCTTCTGGATATCCAGAAGCTTTGGAAAGGATATCCAGAAGCTTTGGAAAGGATATCCAGAAATCAAATATTTTCTGGATATCCTTTAAAAGCTTCGGATATCGAGGAACATTGAATATGGATATCCAGAAGCTTTGGAAAGGATAGCCAGAAAAAATATTTGGGTTACGGATATCCTTTCCAAAGCTACGGATATCCTTTACAAAGCTTACGGATATCATTTCCAAAGCTCGGATATCCAGAAGCTTTGGAAAGGATATCCAGTTGTGGTGGCTAAGTATGTCGCGCGACAAAACAAGCCCCGTTTCTCCAGAAGCGACGGAGAAACGCGTTTCTCCCCAGATTTTGTGTTTTTTTAACTATCCTAATAAAAATTTAAAACTTATTATTAATATATCGTTATACATACTATCAATAACAATTTTTAGATTTTCATTAGAATAATTAGATTAATCTAAAATTATTACTCAAATTACCTTCATTTTAACATAAAAAAAAAAGTGAAAAATCATTTTGGGAGAGGGAGACATTGCATAATGTCTTAATTACTCCAAAAACCTTTATAATTTGGAATAGGTTGCTATAGTTAGCTTTAAAATTTAATTATGTAAATAAGTCGTGATTAAAAAAGAGATACTATCTCATCAAATTCAATCAATCAAAAAAAAAAAAAATCAACCAGACATACAAAAGTAAAATGAAAATATTTTTTGTAGATAGATTTGATGCTGCCATCCAAAATTTATGGTAGTACAAGAACTGAAACTAGGACACTCCGGCTAGCTCCTCCTCTGCTAGGTCACCTACACACATGCAAGCACGTAAATTAGGCCGGGGGTGGCTCCTGCAAAACCCTTTCGGCGTGAGAGTAAGATTACTGGGTCACAAATCTGATAAACAAAGGAAGCTTTCTAGAGAGAGAGAGCTCAGAGAGTAGAGAGAGAACATACCCTTCAAATGACACTATTCCTCTATTTTATACTCCCAAACTTAGGGTCCCCAACCAACTCCAAAGTTAGTGGGAAAATATTATTCACCTTGTCAAATCACCCTACAGTTGACAGTCCCACCATAACGCGGGATTACCTGTCACATAAGCCGCCAAGTGACAATCAACGGATTAGCGACAATATTCAGATTGCCGCCAACTCCGACCATCTCAGCAACATGATTCTCGCCATCGGCCATACTATCTTTGAACGACAATTTCTCTAAGGTATACATCTCGAACTACTTACTCTCGCATGTCGCCTAGAAGAGGTCGCCTCACGACCCCGAGCCCACTTTGAAACTCGCTCTTAAACATTCTTGGCCCATGTATGCCTGTTGGGCCTAATTTCCTGTTCAGGCCCAACTCCATTTTTCATTATTGCATCAGAAGCCCCCAATTTCGAGACCTGGATTATTCATGATCCAGGCGAGAAATTATATGGGCCGCTCAAGATTCTTGATCTTGCTCTCCACCTTCATGGGGCGAGATGAGGACCCCACTTGACACCTACGAAGCCACGTGTCAGCTCAGGGTTGACGGGTCAGGCGGTTCGTCAGAGCCGTACGTCGTCTGGGTTTTCGTGCCTTTCAATAAATGGTCCATAATAAAGGGGAGGGAATTTCAAAATTCGAACATCATTAAAACTCTTGAAAGCTCCCCAGCGTCCCTTCGTCTCCACAACGCTAAGGTAAGAAATCTGTCTCTCATTTTTCATTTTTCAGTTACACAGCCCTCAAATTTTCTCTGGCTCTCCGGCGAACCATTTCTTGAGAAAACCCTTTTCTCAACATAATTTCACTCTTTCTGCCGCTCATTTTCACCATTTCCTTACTCTACACACGTTTACGATTGCGAATCTTCGATTTGGGGCTCTCCAGGCGTATTTCTGGAAATTCCCTTCGAATCCTTGAAGTTTCCGGTCAAACTCATCGTCTCCTTCAGTTTCTTTGAACTTTCCAGGTAAACGCTTGATTTCTCGCATATTCCTTACTTTCCGCTTTTACCTTCCAACTTTACTATCTCGCTCCATGGCGAGAACTAAGTCTTGTGCTAGAACGATTAGGTTTGGTCAAAGTTTGAAAACTGAGGGGTATTATAGGGTTGACATGGGGGTATGGGCAAGGATCCCGCGGGAAGACCTCAATTCTATGCTTATGCGACATGACGCTGATGTCACAGTTTTAGACGCTTTAGAAATTAGGGGTCCCCCCTTTTTGCACAAGTCTGCACCCATGCAAACCTTCCATACCACTTTTGAGTTATGCTCGCACATTTGCGATTTTTATCATTCCCGCTTTGATTCTAATTTTTCTGACACTGACTATCTCGCAGCCCCCAATTTACGTAGTCGTCACTTCTATAAACAGGTTCTTTCCAGCTCCAGCGAAAGGAGCGACATGTCTTCCACCAATTCTATGCCCAGTCATGATGTCTCGGACACTCTTGCCGCGGAGACATCATCTCATAACCAGGTTTCTTCTGACCAACTCCTTATTGCCAATGTCGCGGAAGCCAGTACCTCTTCTACTGACTTCCAAACTCCATTGCATATCAAATTTGGCATTAACCATAATACTTACCATATCGAGCCTTACACTGTCGACTTGAACCTAGCCGTCATGCGACAACAAACTGATGGGGTTGTCGCATATGTCTCTCAATTGGAAGCCGGCCTTAGGTTTCCTCTAGACCCGTTTATTTGCGCCTTTCTACACAAAGCCCAGGCTGCCATAGTGGACCTCCACCCCAATGCTTTCCGCATTTTGACCAGCTACATCGTCATATGTAGGGCCCTAAAACATAAACCCTCTATTCCTCTTTTTGTCCATCTTTTCGAAGGTTACACCTGTAAGTAACCAAATCCGGATTGCCAAAATCCGTTAGAAGTTAATCGGAATCCGTTAACTGGCCCGCTCCAGGTTAACCGGAACCCGTTAAGCTCCCCGTTGCCAAGCCAACGAGATGTCCCGGGACTGCCCCGTGCATCCTGATGTCAAAGCGTACTCAACACACGTCGTTGCACGTAAAAGTACGACTTTCCCTGAAAAACGCACTTTTCGACACTTTTCGGGAGCGTTTCGGACATTTTCCGGACTGTTATTTTAAAAACGGACAAAATCGGGAAATAATGGCACGAACTCCCATGGCCTAAACTGAGTTCCACTCCTCCCGAGCCTCGGTTTTACCTTGTTTTGCATGAAAACTCTGTATTTCGATCAAATACGACCCCTGCCACCTCGAAACACCATTCCAAACACACTTTCATATCCCGTAAATGCCCCCCGAGCCAAAGGAGCCGACCCTAGCCATAGGTAGCTCCCTCTCTCTTTAAAACTCTCGTTCCGTCTCGGTTTACGCGCCAGTCGCTACAACCGTTTCGGACGACATTGTTGAAATGTAGATGCCTCCGTCTAACAGGGTCCGATACGTTTTAGTCTGCGATCCTCTTGTCTTCCCGTAAGATAAGTAATCTCGGGTTAAAACGGCGTTCCGACCCCGTTCCGTTTACTTTTATGTCATTTACCAATTCCGGATCGTTTGATCCGTCGATCGTCATTTAAATTCCTGTCATTTACAAATTCCGGATTGTTTGATCCGTCGAACGTCCTTTAATTTCATGCAACTTTACAAATCCGAGCCGTTTGGCTCGTCGATCGTACTTTACGATTTCGGATCGTTTGATTCCGTTGATACCGCACTTTAAATACTGTCATTTACCAGTCCGACCCGTTTGGATCGTGATAGTATTTACTTTTCAAAGTCCGAGTCACAACCCGATTCGTTGATCGCATATCATTTAATGACTTTTTTCCGTAAAAATGCTAACAATGTAATGCCCGGTTAAAAACCGGAGTTCCACCTTCGAACTCTCTTTCAAAACGCGCGAAATGACGTTTGACATTCAAACGCTCATCTTCAAACTTAAAAGCCGCCATTTGACACTCAAAATCATTTAATACGTTTTTCCCGTAAAATCGTTAACAATGACACGTCCGGTTCAAAACCGGAGTTCGACCTTCGAACTCTCTTTCAAAACGCGCGAAATGACGTTTGACATCCAAACGCTCATCTTCAAACTCAAAATCCGACGTTTGACATTCAAACGCTCTTTTCTTAAAAGTCAACATTTGACACTTAAGATAAACAGTTGAAATCAGCATTCTTGCCACTTTTCCTAAAACTTCCAAAAACGACGTTTGTCATTCAAACGCTCGCCTTTTCAAATAGAACCATAATCAACGTTTGACTTTCAAACCAAGATTAAGCTTGTCATTCAAGCCCCCATTTCAAAAATGCAAACACACACATACACACGCACACGATTTCGAGAAAGGTAGAAAGACTCGTCATACGATGCGTTTCGGGTGATCTCAATATACTCTTCCCGAAACGTAACGTGACCTCCGAACCTAACAATCTCTTGTACTAAAAAAGCCTTTTACTCGTTTTTGCTACCAATAAAAATGACACCCCTTTTAAAGTCTTTTTCTAAGTTTTTTATACCAATAAAAACGACACCTTTTTCAACCAATAGCCGTTTCTCAACGTTTGGGCTCAAAATACAAAAACCGCGTGGCGACTCCTCTTCCTTCCCAAAAAAAAAAGCGAGGTCTCAGACACCAACCCTCCGCGAAAGACAACCGAATTTTGTGCCGCCGCCGCACGAAATCCCGGGTAATTTCAGTTGGCGACTCCGCTGGGGACAAGGATACATTTTTCAAAACTACCATTGTTTTCTAAAAAGCCTTCCGTGGGTCAAACTTTCGTTTACCCTTCCTCGTTTTCGTGTGCGCGTGTTACTTTAAACCTCGAACGGTTTTTTTTTCAAGGGCATTACATTATCGTCTTTTCAAAATCATACCATGTTTGTGCATTCCCATTCATGCTTGATCTTCATGCTATCATTTGAACTGCGCATCAAAATTCTTTAAGACACATTCTGAAAAATCTCTGTTTTACTTAGAAAAAGAATTTTAGTGACCGCACACTACTCGCACTTGCTGCCTCGGTACATTGCACACTACGACCCGTAACCCGGGATGACCGTTCAGTTGCAACTCGGTTGGTCTGCCAGACACCTTTCGAGTGCCGGGATCGTCCCAAACAGCCCATCCTAGCCCGTGTAAGCCATGCACTCTTTGTGTCACACTTCGTCCAAGACCCCGGTTGGTTTTTGGCTTAGTACGTGTCATAAAGCCTAAGTGTATGTTTTTACGCCGGGTTCCGCCACGAGTCAAGCTCGAGATGTTGAGACCGAAGGTCGTTCCCGACCCAAAGTCTTGAGCTTTTCAGCCTTGACTTTGACGCGGAGTTCTGCCGAAAAATATACCCGAAGGTTCAATGTGACACCGTGTCACCAAACCTCACCGTATGCACCGTGCCAGTCACAACTTAGCCAATGCCAAAAGCTAAGGCCCCTCGCGCAAGCGAGCCAGGAGAGGTCATGCTGAAATTTTGGCACGATCCCCGCCTTAACTTAAGGACGTTGACTTCGACTGTGGCCCGTGCGTCACATACGTTGGAAGTTTGCATGATCAGCTAGCCTTAAGTTCACTTTTTCTTTTGTCGGTGGAACTCGCTTGCCTTATAGGACCCTCGCTCGGGATTGTCCATCCCGAGAAGATGATCTACAAATGGAAACGAGGGGCTTATAAACGTAGTGACGAGATCCACTGATTAGAGCCTTAGGTTAGTTGCGAAAAAGAAGACACGCTCTTTTCCAGCCGATTAGGACTCTGAGAAAATATGTTTTAAGTAAACATTAATCGGTAACTGCACATTGCACAAGCCCGTAACCTTGAGCCAAATACCCTTTTCCGAAGCCTAAACCCTGCCTTTCGTTCCCTGCAGCGAGCAGAAAGTGGTTAAGATTTTCGGGTCAGCGCCTCGCCAGAATCACAGTTATGGCAGCGTTAGACAGTTCTTCGATTCCCTCAGTTCCCTCAGCCAGAATTTCCGACATGTCTAGCTCACCGAGAAATCGTGACAGGGACGGACCCCCGCCACCGGTAACAGATATGACTTTGGAAGAAGCCATCCGGGCTTGTGAGGTTCATAAGAGGCAGAAAGAAGATCAGCAGAATTTCGTGGTACAACTTCTGAATGAGCGAGGTATAGCAGCTATCCACCAGTCAGACGGTACTTTCGTCCTGGTCGAGGACGACGATTTCCCGAAACCAGTTCCTCAAACCTTCAACCTGGTTCCTCCCCCGCCAACTTACGGGATGCCTTTGAACCAAGGAAACAGCCGACCTAGGCTCCACGTTGCCACCTCTCAAGGCAACCCTGTCATATATGGCCAAGCCAGTGCTACTCCCATCACTCAATACCACCAGCGCACCACTGGACCATCTCAAACGGATGTCACTTCAATACCCTCCTGGGTTCGTCCCGTTGCCTATACATGAATCCCAAAACACCGGGGACAAACCCCGATACAGTCCAGAAAAGGCCCCCATATATCCACATATATCAAGCCTTCCACCTCCAATCACTACCGCTCACATGGTAGCACCCGGCGCCGAGCCTCACAGTCCACCACTGAACCCAACCTTATCCTGGATGGTCGAACAGATGAAAGACCTGAAAGCCACCATGAGCAGCTCGAAGCAAGAAACGCTCAAATCCACGGATCCGGGAATGGTCACGCCTCTCCCTGCCAAGTTCAGAATGCCGGAGATGGACCGATTCGACGGAACCGAATGTCCTCAAACGCATGTCGACACCTACGTTCTCGGCATGAGAGCGAAAGGAGCAACCCTCCAGCAAATGGCCGATCACTTCCAGCATACGCTCAAAAGTTCAGCGTTATGATGGTTTCTAAGAGTCAAGCCTGCGGATCGCCACACTTGGGATCAGATCAGTAACATCTTCCTAGAACGGTACAGATCCAACTTAGAGTGGGAAACGAGTCGTGAGGACTTAATCACAACTGAGCAGAAAGCAGAGTAAAGCGTCGGAGAATTCTACAAGAGGTGGAGTTGGAAACTCTCCGAGATCATGGAGCCACTCTCCAAGGATGAACATATGTGGATCTTCAAGTCCTTCTTAAGACCGTCCATCAGAACTCTCATCAGTCATCATTTCTTCCCAGATCTCCAGGCCATGGTCAATGCCAGCTCACAGTTCGAGAAGGATCTCAAGTAGAAGTTGGCTACTGCACAGCCATACAAAGGCTGCATACCGATCAAGCTAGCCAGATTCAATCCCGCACCGGCCCCCGGCAAAGGGAAAGATACGTCTGTCAATTACATCCATCAGGGACAGCAGTCGGGCAACAGAAACCCAGTCCCACAAAGCAACAATTCCACTCAGAAGCAGCCTGCTGTACACTTCAACAAGCTAGACATGCCGCTGAGCAAGATGCTGGAAGGGTTAATCAAGGAATGTCTCCTTAAACCCGTTGCAAACTAAAAACCCAAGAATCCCGTAGTCAACGCTGACAAGAACAAGTACTGCGCCTTTGTGAATGTGGTGCCCAAATTTTGTGTTGGATTCACGCGAGTTTGAAGACATCCGAGTTATTTGAAAAACGGAGTCGCCACGCCATTTTGATTACCTCAAAACTTTGAAAAAAAGGTTGTTTTATGGGTTCGGAGGTTAAGTTACCCCTTGGGAAGAACGTTTGGCGTTCACCCAAAGTGCCTTGCCGGAGCAAGTCTCCCGAGATTTCATTAATCGTGCTTGCTTGCGTGCTTTCTTGTGTGCATGTGTTTGAAAATAAGGGGGGAATGTCCCAAGTTGTCTTCCGGACGTACAAACCATTTGTTGGTTGTCGCTCGGGATTCCTTGGAATTTTATGTATTCGGGATTATGATCCCGTCCTCATCTTATGACTTGTGATCATCGCATTTTAAACCTCGGGACCCTCGGGACTTGCGTGATCGAGAGAATGACTCTCTTTTGGTCAAAGATGAGGTTCTTTAGAAAAGGAGGGTCCTTAGCCCATCAATCCTACGCTTTAAGACGGTCGAGCTCGTATAGAGGCTTCATACTCTTTTTTAAGCGATAATCGGAGATATAGGGTTCAAGGTGTCCCTTTTTAAAGAAATCGTGAACCTTTAATGGAAGGAACGATGTAAAGATAGGATCTTTTACACCGGTCCGTTCCAAGGTTGGGGGAAAGGGAAATGCATGATGAAAAATGACTCTTTAATGAAAAGATGACATTTTTGGTTTTAGCAAATGATGCTTTTTTAATTGAAAGAAATGATCTTTATGCAAGTGATGCGTAAAGATAGGATTTTTATGCAAATGATGCATTAGAAAAGGTTTTTGAATGCAAAGGATGCATTTTTATTGAAAAGATTGGATTTTTATGTGCAAATGATGCATAAAAATGACATTTTTATTTGAAAATGGGGGTTTTAGGTGCAAAGGATGCACCTTTATGAAAAAAAGACTACATTTTTATGACAAATGAGGTCTTATTGCATGCAAAAGGGAAAGGGGGTGATAAAGATGTGATCTTTATGAATAAATGCCAAGTCCCAAGCAAGATATATGAATGCAATGAGCAAGTATATCAATTAAAATGCAAGGTTAGGGCGTGCGAGGTTACCAATTGCTTCCTTTGCTTCTTTGGTCGGAGCTAGGAGGAGAAATTGGTCTTGGATCTTCAAGGAGGAGGGAGGGAGCTTCTTGGCCTTCTTCTTCACCTTCTTGAGCCTTCACCAATATTCTTCACGTCTTGGGAGTGACTGATTGTATTGCTATGGATTGTATGTATTGTTGTTTTTTGAAATGGGTAGAGGAGGGCTCTATTTATAGGCGATGCCGATAAGGCTAATGAAGCCGTGCGGTCGAAGAGCGACGAGCTAATGCAGCCGTGCGGGCTTATCCATTGTGACTCAGCATTCTAGAACCATGCAAGGTGGCATTATTCTAGAACCTTCCCTCCTAATTAAGAAAAACGTGTTTCTTAATTAGGAAGGATTCCCTTCAGCCTTTATTTAATTAAAAACAGTTCCGGAATGTTTCCGGAACACTAGGAAGGTACGGGGAATTCTGGGAAAACTTACCGAAATTGCTGGAAATTTAACTTAGGAAGGCATGAGCGGTTGGGTACTTACGAAGCCCCTCGGCAACGTCACTTGCAAGGCGAGTGGGGTTGTCGATAGAAAGGATCCGATCCGCGAATGCCGAGACGGATTGGGTGACCAAGACGGTCGAGTGGCTGAACCTTTTGGAAGGCTACCTACGTATCCGGAGGAATCAAGCCAGCCGTAGTTCGGAATTAGGATCCACTGGGAAGGAAGAAGAGAAGCTGGTCTCTTCTTTGGGGAAAAAGAAGAGAAAATGACCTAGGAGGTCAAGCAATTGATCTCTACCGGGGATATGCTAGGAGTGACCCGGGTGGTCGGATATCTGAACTTCTATGAGGGGGCGCTTTATCACTGAGGAGTGACAAAGAAACAGGGTGACCAAAGTGGTCGAATGGCTGGACCATTTATAAAAGGCTACCTATGTATCCCGGAGGAATCAAGCCTTGATCGTAGTTCAAGCATCACTAGATAGTTAGGAACGATGTCTAGGATTCTTGAGATTTTGACAATTAATGGAGGTTGTCACCTGATTGACAATTACTGGAGGATGTCACCTGATTGACAATTACTGGAGGATGTCACCTGATTGACAATTACTGGAGGATGTCACCTAATTGACAATTACTGGAGGATGTCACCTAATTGACAATTACTGGAGAAATGTCACCTAATTGAAACTAGAGCTTACGTCACTATCGAGTGGATAGAGGTAGCTAGAGTTTGGTGAAGTTGAGCATACGTCTCAATCTCTTTCGAATCAGAGATACGGGTTGCTAAAGTTTGAAAAACTTGAGCATACGTCTCAATCTCTTTCGAATCAGAGATATGGGTTGCCAAAGCCTTGAGCATACGTCTCAATCTCTTTCGAACCAGAGATATGGGTTGCCAATGACTTGAGCATACGTCTCAATCTCTTTCGAATCAGAGATATGGGTTGCCAATGACTTGAGCATACGTCTCAATCTCTTTCGAATCAGAGATATGGGTTGCCAATGACTTGAGCATACGTCTCCATCTCTTTCGAATCAGAGATATGGGTTACCAAAGCCTTGAGCATACGTCTCAATCTCTTTCGAATCAGAGATATGGGTTGCCAATGCATACGTCACTATTCATGACAGAGGTAACTTAAGTTGAGAGAAACTTGAGCGTACGTCACTATTCGGGATAGAGGTAGCTTAAGTTGAGAGAAACTTGAGCGTACGTCACTATTCGGGATAGAGGTAGCTTAAGTTGAGAGAAACTTGAGCGTACGTCACTATTCGGGATAGAGGTAGCTTAAGTTGAGAGAAACTTAGCATACGTCACTATTACGGATAGAGGTAGCTTAAGTTGAGAGAAACTTGAGCGTACGTCACTATTCGGGATAGAGGTAGCTTAAGTTGAGAGAAACTTGAGCGTACGTCACTATTCGGGATAGAGGTAGCTTAAGTTGAGAGAAACTTGAGCGTGCGTCACTATTCGGGATAGAGGTAGCTTAAGTTGATAGAAACTTAGCATACGTCACTATTACGGATAGAGGTAGCTTAAGTTGAGAGAAACTTAGCATACGTCACTATTACGGATAGAGGTAGCTTAAGTTGAGAGAAACTTGAGCGTACGTCACTATTCGGGATAGAGGTAGCTTAAGTTGAGAGAAACTTGAGCGTACGTCACTATTCGGGATAGAGGTAGCTTAAGTTGAGAGAAACTTGAGCGTACGTCACTATTCGGGATAGAGGTAGCTTAAGTTGAGAGAAACTTAGCATACGTCACTATTACGGATAGAGGTAGCTTAAGTTGAGAGAAACTTGAGCGTACGTCACTATTCGGGATAGAGGTAGCTTAAGTTGAGAGAAACTTGAGCGTACGTCACTATTCGGGATAGAGGTAGCTTAAGTTGAGAGAAACTTGAGCGTACGTCACTATTCGGGATAGAGGTAGCTTAAGTTGAGAGAAACTTGAGCGTACGTCACTATTCGGGATAGAGGTAGCTTAAGTTGAGAGAAACTTAGCATACGTCACTATTCTGGATAGAGGTAGCTCAAGTTGAGAGAAACTTGAGCGTACGTCACTATTCGGGATAGAGGTAGCTTAAGTTGAGAGAAACTTGAGCGTACGTCACTATTCGGGATAGAGGTAGCTTAAGTTGATAGAAACTTGAGCGTACGTCACTATTCGGGATAGAGGTAGCTTAAATTGATAGAAACTTAGCATATGTCACTATTCTGGATAGAGGTAGGCTCAGTTTAGAGTTTTGACAATTCGGAGGTTGTCACCTAGCGTTATCCCGTTATAACGGAATTAACGGAGGCGACTGGGAATAAAGCTTGATTGCTAAAGAGATAAGGGATATTTTACGAAAAGATGTTATCTTGGTTAAAAGATAACGGAAATTGCATGCCCAAGTGGAAGGTCCGGGGGCGGGATTGTAATTTACGCTCGGAGCGAATGAAGCCGCCCGCATGAGATGGAGAAAAAGGAGCCGTACGGCTAGAGACCTGTTTTCCAGTTATTTAAAAACGAGGTTTAAACGGGCATTGGGCATTATTGCCGCCCAAGCTGCAGGAGGAAGAGAGAGAGAAAGGAGAGAATTTCTTCAAAATTCTTCAATTCCCTTTGCTTCTATCGATTGGAATGGATCCGGAGGGCAATCCCATACCGAGGCAAGCAAGAAGGAACATCTCCGCGGCTGCGAGAAGGAGGAGAAAGGAGCTCGTTCGGACGGAGAGGAAGTATGACTTCCTTACGCCTCCATCGAGCTTTACCGGGAAGAAGGGAGCATAAATCAACGAACCCGCGATCGGTTGGGGTAAGCATTCTCATTTTGCTCAAATACGATGATTTTGCTTGATTTTTGAATGATTTAGGGCTTGACCCGAATTTTAGGATTTTTTGAATGATTTTTTTTTGAATGATTTTGAGATGCATGAACAACCTATGAGGCTAAGAATATGCATGTGCAACTTGTTTGACAAAAATTATGAGAATGACTCACTTTTTTCTCGCAAAATGAAGTAAGAATGAGAATTTTTCAAAATATGAGACGGAGTTCTTGCCTTGTGCTAGAACTAGGTCAAAATTCTGATTTTCAATGAGAAAACATGATTTTGGAAGATGAAAATGATTCATGCATGCCATTTCTGAAAGAATAATGCTTATGTGCAAAAAATTGTGAAAATTGTGATTTTGTGCCTTAGGAAAGCAACGGGACTTGACATGACGCGTTTCAAGTGATGAAAGACGCTTTTTTTGATGCAAATAATGCTAGAAAAACTTTTGTGAATGATTTTCTTTTGAAAACATGTGCATTTTTTGTGAATATATGCATGCTTTTGAAAATGATGAAGTACGGACCCTTCTTTTTTTTTGTGCTTGTGCTTGTCTGTGAGAACAAGTCTAGAGGACCATCGGAGATAGCGGTTAAGCTTTGGCGAGAGGATGCCGGATTTTGAGAAGAATGGGGTGAACCCCAAGAATTTGGTGAGGGCTACCGGCCTGGATGCGTTTGTAGAGGCCATCGGCGGGGGTGTTCACATCACCTCTAAGAGCAAGGGCTTGGTCCAGCCCTTTACGAGTTACAGTGGGATAGTACTCATAGCTTTCACTGGTGCAGGGAGAGGCGACGGTGACTCCCGCCGACTTCACGGCTATTACCGGCCTACGGTTCACCGGGAGGCCCGTGACTTGGAGAGACCACATTACAGCCCGAGGAGTTCCGGGCTTTGGTAGGGTTTGAGGCGATTCCCAGTTTGGGGATGGAGACGCGGAACGTCGAGGTAGCGATTCGGACTTGCATGCGAGAACTTTCTTGCTAATGATGTGGCCCGCCCCGGTGGCTAGAGCATTCATATGGTTGATGCTATCGGTCACTATCTTTGCTAATTTACGGGACGGCGGCCATGACTTGCCTCCTCGACTCTTTGGAGGATGTGGATGGGATAGGGACGGTCTCTTGGGGAGAGGCCGGATTGGCGGAGTTGTATTTCTCCTTGGACATGTACGGTCGGAATAAAGGCTGCTTCCATGGGTGCTTCTCATTTGCCCTTGAGGTAGTCTCCTTTCTTTTTTCTTTTCTCTTTTCTGTCTTGAGACTTTTATAAGAGAGAGAATGACCTTTTGATGTTTTGAACATGCGGGCTGGTTTTGCGAGGTGATCGGGTTCTTCCCTTGGAACCCGGCAGAGTGATGTCACCATCTTCCCTGCTATGGTTATTTGGAGGAGATGCGAGAGATAAATTCACGGGAAGACCCGGATTACCTTCGATTACAAAATGGTGAGGCCGGTCATCAACGAGAGATGGGCATGACGGTGGACTTCTACCCACAGGGCAGGTATCAGGAGATTTTCTTTGGGGAGATGCCATTGATGTGACGAGCGAGAGGAGGTGGCTCTTTGGTGGCGACATGTGATGTCATTTACTTGGGGGACCGTTTCTCGAGGCGGCATGGCCATGTCCCTCCATTGGACGCCATTACTCCACACGATCCTCCGGCCACGGATCTGCGGCCCGAGGGGATTGGCCGAGAGGATGAGATAGCGAGGTACCGAGCGAGGCGTGGGCTGCGGAGTACTTGGACATGGGACACCCCCTACAGCTGTGTTTGTGGAGCGGCGCTGAGGACGCCACAAAAGCTAGTGAAGCTAGCGGTCACTCGAGGATATGGGGAGGATGAGCCTCTTGACCCGCCGATCCCTCCTGCGCATCTGTCCTATGTGGTCCGTGGAGTGCCGAGGAGGATGAGGATACTGTCCCCGATGCTAGGAGCCCCGTACACCTTGCCGCACAGATAGCACTGTAAGTGTACTCTTAGGGTCTTATTCCCTTTTTAGCTTTCAGATTTTACGCTTTTGCAATTTTACGAGATTTTACGAGATTTTTCTCTTCTTTTTTTCTCGGGTCCCAGCTCGCACTTACGATAGGCTGGTCGGGCAGAATAGGGCCGGAAGGACATGTGCCGGTCTCTTACGAGGAAGGCGGCTGCGCTTCGAAGGCGGCGGCGGATGCACGGGAGCTGGGCGCAAGAGACGGCACGTCGGGGCACAGCGTCTACCTCATCGGCCTCGGAGTACTCTTCCCGGTGCCATGCCTCGGGGCGGGGACCCAGCGGCGACGTGCAGGAGCGGCTGGCGAGTACGGGCACGATAATGTCCATTTGTCGACGTGAGCGACCAGGAGGACTTGATGAGGGAGGCTAGCATTTATGGGTTGAGTAGCGATGAGGAGGAAGAAGAATCGGAGGCCTAGGAGGTCTCTAGAATAGATTTGGAACGAAAACAAACAATGAACAATTTTTATGCACACTTTGTTTATTTTTTTGCTTTATTTGGGCGCCGATGGGGCAAAAATATTGTATTTACATTTTATTTACTTTTCTAATTTATGCTTTTTCAATTTGCATATTATTTGAGCCTTGGGGCGATTTTTGCTTGGAATTGGAAATTTGAAAGCTGGGCCAAAATGATTTATAATAGTATATAAATGCTTGAATGGCTTACGGATATGTTTTTGTACGGGTTTTGGTTGAAAAAGTGGGGTGAAAACTCCCTTGGGCAGCAACTTTGGTTGCCTTTGCAGAATTTTTTTCTGCGAGAGGGCTAATGTAGCCGTGCGGCATGGCCTTGAGGGAAAATGAAGCCGTGCGGCTAACGGTTACATGCAGTGGTTATTTTTCGAATAAAAGCAAGGCTTGGCCATTTCATTTCATTTTCACTCTAGACTTGTCCCAATTGTTCCCAGAGCATATTTTGGACCGAAAAGCACCATCTTTGAACACTTTGCGATGGAGAAGCCCGTCGGATTGCAAAGGGAAGCGAGACCATTTTCTATCCAGGTCTTTAATCTTGGGCGAGACATAACTTCCAAAATCACAAGGGACTGCTTGATTCTTCCTTCAAGATCAAGTCTTTATGGCATTTGAGGATCTCCCGCCCGATTGGGAAGCTGTTGAGAGCCGCGGCAAAGTTAGGACGTCCAGGAGACATGTTTCTTGCTTCTCTTACAACGAAATTGTCCCAACGCACGAAGACTTGAGCCTTGATTGGGGGTCCCGAGGCGAGGCTATATCTATTCCGCTGATCGGAGACGTGCCGGTGACGGTAAAGCTTGCATCTTTTCTGCGAGATTCCTTTGGGAGAGGCTGAGAGGATGATGGTAGCCCGGATAGGATTGACCTTTCGATATCCGGGCGAGTTTGGGTCTCCGGATATGGCTGCGACCACGGTGGCTATGGATGCTTTCATTCTCTGCGTATTCTGTTTTGTTCCTTTGAGTCCGTGGGGATCTGTCATAGTGGCCTCTTGGACATGGTCGAGAGGCTGCGAGTGCAGGGAAGGATATTGTCTCGCGGTTTTGGGAGAGACATTTCATGGGATCGGCAGGATGGCTCGGGGAGACCGTTTCATGAGGTCAGGGAGTCCGGCTATGTTGACTCTGTGGGCTGCGGGGAGAGGCTCGGGGGCTTTGCACGGGGCTTTGCCGACTCATTGCCCTTGGGTGATTTCTCGGAGAGGTGCGCCTAGGCGGCGAGAACAGGGGTAGGCGGGAGGCGATGATGGCTAGGCTATCCACTTCGGACATCCGTTGGTGGATACCACATTGGAGGTTGTAGACCGGGAGGATATTTCGGGAGTCTTATGTTGTGAGGGTTCCGGGATTACTGCGGTCGTCCTTCTACATACCTGCTTGGTATCCGGGCGGTTTTGGGGCTTTACGAGGAGCCATTGAGTGATTGGGAGGACATCCGGACCATGGAGGTGGTGTCATTGGACATGAGAGATCCGGCCAGCTTCTCTTTCTTCTCGAGGGCTTGGACATATCTTTGCTTTCCCACCCGGGGCTATCTTCGGGAGCGGGAAAAGCACCATCTTGACCCTTTGTCTACTTGGGTAGTACGAGAGGGAGATGGGAGCGACTCGGGTTATCTTGGAGGATAGACGTCGAGCTTTATTGGGAGGCTGACTGCGACTCGAGTAGGACTACGAGGGAGGCGAGGCTAAGGCGAGTTGCCATAACAAGTCGGGTGATTTGGTCCGAGATATGGAGGCTCGGTACAAGAGGTTGTCCAGGAGGTCGCTCCTTTGGTGAGGCTCGGAGGGAGGAGGTGCGGACTCGTGCTCGGATAGAGAGCACTCATTGACACGGGGTTGGTAGAGGCTCCAGTGAGGATACCAGAGGGCGGGATGAGGGATACCGACATCATAGACAAAAAGAGGAAGAAGACTCGACGGGGCCGAGGAAAAGGAAGAAGACCAAAGAAGATTCGGCGAATGACGGCGACGAGATCTTTTCTTAGGATTCCCTTATTGCCATTTTGCAAACACATTAGTTTATTTAGGCATTTTATTGTATTTTAGATCTTTTTAGCAGGTTAGCAGAGTCAAGAGGTAGACCGTGCTTGAACTCATCAAGAAGTTTTTAACTTGTAATGAACAAGAAATATTATTTTAGAAATTAGTCAAGACACATTTCATGGAAATTCAAATGTCTTCTCTTTTTTTTTATTGATCAGGACATATTTCATGGAAACTTAATCGTCCTTTTTATTGTTTAGACCGAACCATATATGGCTGCCTACGTTCCCCTTTTACAAGAAAGGCTAAGGGGCTCAGGTCTACGTAGTTCATTCTGGTGAACCAATTTTTTTCGTGTGCAGCCCTGTTTTTTGCCTAGACCGCCCTTTTTGGGGTTTTCAGCCTAGCTGGGCATTACTCTTTTTGCACTAAGATTTTTTTTCTCTTTTTTTTTTTTTTTTTTTTTTTTTTATGTATGTGCAACCACTGTCTTTTGCCTAGACCGCCCTTTTTGAGGTTTCGGCCTAGCTGGGTATTACTCTTTTTGCACCTTTTTTTTTTTTTTTTTTTTTTTTTTATTAGACATAGTATCTTCGGAGTTTATCACCGTTGGCCGGGTGGACAAAGGGATTGCCATCCAAGTCTGCAAGCTTCATGGCTCCTCCCGATAATATCTTACGCACCACATAAGGGCCGATCCAGACGGGTTCCCATTTTCCCGGGGGTTGTCTCGGTAGGGGCTTTACTTTCAGCACTAAGTCACCCTCTTTGATGTCTCTGGCCTTGACTTTTATCAAACGCTCGGCCATTCGCCTCTGGTAGGCTCGGGTGTGTTCCATGGCTTTTAGCCTTCTCTCGTCAAGCGGGGCTAACTCATCATGCCGGCTGCGCAACCATTCCACTTCATTGACACTATTTTCCGGGAGGACCCTTAATGACGGGATTTCCAACTCCACTGGTAACACTGCTTCCATCCCGTAAGTTAGGGCAAAAGGAGTTTCGCCTGTGGCATTCGACAGACGTTACGTAGCCCCAGAGTGCTAGGTGCAGCTTTTCGGGCCAATCACGACCACGGGTGGCCATCTTCGGATGATCCGCTCGAGTGTCTTATTAGCATCTTCCACAGCTCCATTGGTGCTGAGGTGCATGCGGGGACGACTTGTGGCGAGTAACTCGAATTCTCGACGGCAGTCTATCGCAGTCTCCTTCGAAGTGTGACCCATTATCGAAATGATCTCGTTGGGCACCCCATATCTGCACATTATGTTTTCTTTGATGAACTGGGCCACTTTTCGGAAGTGAGGACCTTGTAGGACTTGGCCTCTACCCACTTGGTGAAGTAGTCGATGGCTACCAACACGAACTCGTGCCCATTGCTTCTGTCGGGGTTATTTTCCCTATCACGTCAATGCCCCAAGTTGCAAACGGCCAAGGAGTCGTCATGCGGTACGAGTCATGAGGTGGGAGATGGTTGAGGTTGGCAAACCGCGGCATTTGTCGCGAGGTTCGGACGTGCTAAACGCGGTCTGTCTCCATGGAGATCCGGTAGTTACCCATTCGAGGATCACTTGCATCGGGGCTCGGCATTCATGTGAGGACCGCAAGGACCATTGTGGACTTCGGTCATCAACTCTCTGGCTCTTTCTTGAGTGACACATAAGAGGAGTGGTCCTTGATAGCGTTTCTTGTACGGGTTGCCTCCTAGAATGACATAATGGGAAGCCAACCTTTTCGGGGCTCGCAAGCTTTTGGCTCTGACACCTTCTTTTGGTCTACCTTCTTCGTCTCGAAAGGCGACTCTCCGTCTTTGAGGAATTGGTAAATCTGATTGTACCAAGGTTCCTTTATGAGCTCGGGTCCCAGGTCCACTTCACAACGAGAAGGCTGGGGCTTCTCTTCTACCCACTCTGAAGGGCTTTATGGCTTTTCCCTCGGGGATCTCTACCAATGAGGCTAGAGTAGCTAGGGCATCTGCGAATCTGTTCTTTTCCCTCGGCAAGTAGTGGAAAGTCACTTCTCTGCAGCTGTCCGAGTCAACTCCTCCATATGGGCATGATATCGTTGTAGATTAGGGTCCAGTCTTCCACTTGTTGGAGACTTGGTTGATGATCGGGCGAGTCTCCGTAAACTTCGAGCTCCTTGACATTTCTTTCTAAGGCAGCCTCCAAACCGGCAATGCGAGGCTTCACACTCGGCGACATTGTTCGTGGCAGGAAAGTTCAACTTGAGGGCTATGGGGGTATGTTCATCTTTCGGATCGACCAATAGCATTCCTACACCATTTCCTCTTTTGTTAGCGGCTCCGTCAAAGAACAATTGCCATCTGTTTTCAGGCTCAACTGCAAAGATCCCTTCATCTGGAAATTGGGGTTCAGGCCCTCTGTCTTCATTACTGGGGAAATTCGCCAGGTGATCTGACAATGCTTGACCCTTGATGGCCTTTCTGGTCACATAGTTGATGTCGTATTCTGCCAAGAAGAAGGACCACTTCGCTAAACGCATTGAGAGGGAAGGCTTGTCAAAGATGTACTTGATGGGGTCCATTTTCGAGACCAAATTCACAGGGTGGGCTTGCATATAATGCTTTAATTTGCCGACTACCCAGACCAGTCCTGCACAAGTCTTTTCACATGCTGAGTAATTGAGCTCGCTCCCCTGTAGCTTCCGGCTGACAAAGTAAATGGCGTTTTCCACCCGAGAGTCTTTCTTTTCCTGAGCAAGCATAGCCCCAACTGCCGTGTCCGTGACAGTGAGATAGAGCAGAAGAGGCTTCTGTCTATGTGGGGGGCATAGTACCGGGGGATGTACTAAGTATGCCTTGATCTGGTCAAAGGCATCTTGGCATTCTTCGGTCCATTCTGTGTCCACATTCTTCTTCATGAGCTTGAAGATGGGCTCGCACATAGTGGTCAACTGATTGACGAAACGGCTGATGTACTGCAATTTACCCATGAAGCTCTTGACTTCCGCCTGCAGGTTTGAGGTGGCCTCATATCCATGATGGCTTTGATCTTTCGGGGTCAACTTCTATGCCTCGCTCCGTGACCATATACCCAAACACTTTTCCCCTTGTCACTCCGAAGGTGCATTTGGCAGGGTTTAGTCTCATGGAATGTTGTCTCAACCTCTCAAAGAATTTTCGTAGGTCAACAAAGTGCTGCCCACCCTCTCCTTTGGAGTGTATTATCATATCATCTACGTAGACCTCAATCTCCTTGTGGATCATGTCATGAAAAAGCGCGGTCGGCCGCCCTTTGGTAAGTAGCCCCGGCATTCTTGAGCCCGAATGGCATTCTTTGTATAACAGAGGTTCCCCATGGTGTGGTGAAGGCTGTCTTTTCTTGGTCTTCCTCGGCCATCTTGATCTGGTTGTAGCCTTTAAAACCATCAACGAAGGATTTGACTTCGTAGTTGGTGATGGAAGTCCACCAGGATGTCTATGTTTGGCGCGAGGGTAGTCGTCTTTGGGCTGGCCTTGTTCGATCTCTGGAAATCCACACAGAGCGCACCTTCCCATTGGCCTTGGATTACGGTCACGATGTTGGAAAACCATGTCGGTATTCAATAACTGCGATGAACCCTACCCGCAAAGTAGCTTCTCAATTTCTTCTTTGACACCGCAGAGACCATTCCGGCTTAATCTTTCTCGGTTATTTTTAGGCTTGCATGCTTAGCATGCGGGTGCTAGAGGGATTCTGTGTTCTACTATCGAACTGTACAGTCCCCGGCAGATATCCTTGCATGACCATGCAAAACACGTCGACGTATTCTCTACGAGCATGCTCGATCAATCTATCCCTTTCAACCCTGGAAGAAGCTTCCAATCTGTGTCTCTTTAGGTTCCTCAATAGTACCCAAGTTCACACTTATCAAAACCTCCTCGGCGGCTTGGGCCCGGTTTTCCTCTTTTACGAAAAATTTAACGCTTAAAGATTTCTTTAATGTATTGTTCGTTTAGTGTGTTTGCATCTTGTTCAAATGATTCATTATTAACTGTTGTTAAGTTTTGAGTTAATTTATCATTTGTTAAGTTGGCATAAGAGGATAATCGAAAGATTTGTCATTTCATTCAAGATAAGGGAAAGATGACATCGATTACATTTTCATAATCCTCGGGTGTGAGGCCTTCGGATGACTGCGAGGACTGGAATTCGAAGATTCCCATGACTCAGCTTGAATATACAACAGGGTGTTTGACACGACGGGTTGAGAAGGGACGAGGTACCATTCCAAGCTCCGTGATCATTTCTTGTCGATCGCTATCGGCCCCGAGAATGTCTCCCAATTCTTCAATGGCATTTCTGTCTTAGTTACCAAAGTGCGAGGATCAAAATGACTTTCACCATCGTCCCGATAACGGCAACTATCTCATCGTTACGAATTGAAGTCGATCAAGTCTGGATTCAGTGCTTCTTCGTCAAACAACTCGCAAACCCCCTTGCCGTCTTCATTTAGCTGGTGAGCCTTCTATCTGCTGATCTTTGGAAGAGCTAACTCAAAGGCGGAGAAGTCCATTGTCCAGGATGCGACTTTTTGCCACTGGCCGGATTTCCTTTGAAGACGTACTCATTCTGAACGGTAGTGGTAGCCCCGTGATATCTGGCAAATCAAGGGAACATTCTTCGAACGGGATTGGCCGGCTTTCCCTAATTTTCTTAAGGTTCTCTAGAAGGGTTTTCACGCAAGGAGATTTGGCGATCACTTTCATCATATTGTGTCCCTCCTTTTGTAAAGTAATGGGTCGGAGATAGCGTAGGGATGAGCTGGACCCCTTCACCTTTCGTGCCTTTAGCTTTTCCGGCATCCCGAGAGTTCGGTTTTTGTACCCCAAGCCATATCTCGGTAGTCTGTTCCTTCACATCAATGATGGTGTTACGACCTTGAAGTCTTCTACCCAATCCAAGTCCCTAAGATAACTCATTTTTCGCATCATTCTCATGGCAGGAGGAATTTTATCGGAAGTAGTGATGAGGTCAGCAATCCAACACACTTGTGCCTTTGGAAGAAGCTACGAAGAACTCCGGTCAATGATAACCCTTCATCATCGTGCTTGATCTCCAATATCGTGATATCCTCATTGGTTCCTTCTACCGTGACACTGTCCCCATAAATGGTGGTGATAGTTCCATCACTCGGACCGAAATTTAGGTGGACGCACCGATGCAGAAAGTAGAGGCTACCCCGTTTATCTGGTGGATCCAAGGCCGTCCCAAAGGCGGTAAATGAAATCGGAATATCAATAACTTGAAAGTCAACGTCCATGACCTTTTTCCGAACCACATCTTGAGAGTGGCGATCCCCAACTGATCGTGCAGGTGAGTCGTAGGCTTTAATAGTCTCGACTAGAAGGCTTTAAGTCTGTTGGCTTTAGATCCAATAAATCCATCATCTTAGGCGGCAAGACATTCATTGCGTGCATCCTCCGTCGACTAATACTCGTGGCAATCGACGCTCTTCTAACTCGGATCGTGATGTAAAGAGGTTCGTTGTGACTAGCCCCATATTTTGGCAGGTCTAAGTCGGTAGTGAAGGTAATGATGTTTCCGTAGTGGATATTTCCAATCATTTGGACGACCTCATACGGGGTGACATCTATGGGCACCACGGTCTTGGCCAAACTTTCTTCTAGCTTCAACTTATGAGGGTATGAGGAGGTCAACGGGGACCATAAGGAGATATTGGCTTGGGTACACTTCAACCGAGTCCAACACTGGATCCTCTTTGTCGAGTCCGGTTTTTACGCTTCCGAGCTTATAAGGCCTCTTATCTGTCTTCGGCTCAGAGATAAGCCCGGTGACTTGACCGTTGGCTCCACTGCATTCCTTTTATCAATCAATCATCATCGCCGTAGAATCCATCCATTCTTATTCTCGCTTCCGACCTGACTCTTTCACCACTGCTGCCCGAGAGGTAGGCAAATTCACAGGTGTTGACAAAATTGGAAAGGTCAAATTGGTATTGGGATTCCAAAGTAGGCTCGAGCCGAAAGGAGGAAAAAGGTCCCGAGGGGGATTGCAGGAAGCGAGGGTGTCGGGACCCTAACAGCATTGGGGTATTGGAGAAGACCGAGAAGGGACAGGCTTTTGGCAATGGGTTATATGAAGATGGGGAGGGCATTGGTTATAGGCTAGCTCTTCTTCCCTAGTCATCCGGTTACCCAAAACCAAGATCTCTGTCAAATTGGCCATTCCGACTCTCGAAACCGAGGATTCTGGCGAACCTGCTCGAGGATTCTCGCGCTAACAATCGGCGACCTTGTTCTCACCCACTTCTTTCTCGCTGCGGGAAAGGGATAGGAAAGGTTTAGACTCGGGGTAGGTGTTTAGGGCCATTTGAAGGCGCGGAAGCATATGCAAATTAGAATCTTCAAGTTTACTTAAAATGAAGTGTCTTTTATTAATATCTATTTGGTTGGAAAAGGGGTTCCGCCCTTCTTTTTCACAACTACTCTAGATCCCTGGATCAGCGGGTTCCGTCACTACGTCTATAAGCCCCTTTGTATTCCACTCTGTATTTCGACCTCCCAGGGTGGACAGCCCGGCGAGGGTCCTAGGCACGCGGATCCCACCGACCGAGAGTAAAGAACGCTCCTATCGGGTCTAGCGGGTCATAGGACCTTTCAACGCACGAGCGATGCGGATTACAGTCAAGGCAATACCGGGAAAGTCTCGTCTCTCTCGCCTCGACGGATCTTTGATGAGTTTCGCTTGAGCGAATGATCGGCTTTTGACCTTCGGTAATGTCCGAGAGAATAATAGGCATGGGCCTGGCGGTAAAAGCCGGATGACACAGTGTCACATTGAACTTCGTTGCATACGCAGCTGCGTGAGTCGAAATCGAAGTCAATGCTGGTCAAGATCTTGCCAATTTTTCCTTGTCGGAATTTTGGCGTAGCTTCGCTTGAGCGAAAGATCTTTTGATTTTTTGGCAAAGACTCTGGTCTTGACTCTTACGCATTCCGTGCGGGTCAAGGTCAATAGTCAATGCTCGGAGTCAAGATCCCACCGATTTTTCCTTGTCGGAATTTCGCGTAATTTCGCTGAGCGACAATCTTGGCTTCCGTTATGAGCTAAGGCTTGACCTTTACGTGGGTATGCAACCGGGCTATATGACACCGGACTAGACCAAAAACCAACCAAAAGTCACGGTTTTTGAAACGTGTGACACGGATCGCGCATTGGTCGACACCGGCTGCCATTGGAGGTTGGGATGATTCCGTGCGCGCCCTGAGCATCGTAAGGCCGTCCGTGATCACAGGTGAACCACCCTCGGGTTTGAAGGATGGCGTGCAAAAGTGTACAGTGATATATCAAAGCGCGTAGGTGCGGTCTCCTAAAAATGTTCCTTTTTGAGTTAAAACAGAGATTTTCATAAATGTGTTTTAAAGGAATGATTTTCGGGACGGGAAGAATGCAACACATAAGCATCGTAAATTTTCTCGGGAGCCCCTGGGCCATGGAGCCGAATAGCCCCAAGCCGCTAGGACGCTCAGGATTAACCATGATTTTTCCTGGTGGAATTGCCACTGAGGTCGCCCGGTCAGAATCCAATGAGGATTGAGCCGTACGACTGCATGGATCAATTTTCCAGGTTCCACTCCTTTTGCTATTTTTATAGGTTGTTTCCCGTTTCAAAGTATGCAAAGATTCCAAGATGCAAATGATGCAATGCATGGTAAAGAAAGCAAGCATGATTAATGAAATCGGCGATGGGAGTCTAACCCGCTCAAAGGGAAAAGCTTTATTTTTTTCAAAATTGTTTTTTTTTTCGAAAAGGGATAATGGTACGTGGATTGTTAAACCACCGGTTATCCCAACTCCCACGTCAGGGAGTGTACAGGAAGGGTAAGTGGTTTCCACCTATATACCGAGTATCGATTTTTTTTTGTTTTGAAAATAAAAGCTTTTCTCCTTTGGTGATATCCCCTGGAGTCGCCAAACTGTGAATGTGGTGCCCAAATTTTGTGTTGGATTCACGCGAGTTTGAAGACATCCGAGTTATTTGAAAAACGGAGTCGCCACGCCATTTTGATTACCTCAAAACTTTGAAAAAAAGGTTGTTTTATGGGTTCGGAGGTTAAGTTACCCCTTGGAAAGAACGTTTGGCGTTCACCCAAAGTGCCTTGCCGGAGCAAGTCTCCCGAGATTTCATTAATCGTGCTTGCTTGCGTGCTTTCTTGTGTGCATGTGTTTGAAAATAAGGGGGAATGTCCCAAGTTGTCTTCCGGACGTACAAACCATTTGGTTGGTTGTCGCCGGATTCCTTGGAATTTTATGTATTCGGGATTATGATCCCGTCCTCATCTTATGACTTGTGATCATCGCATTTTAAACCTCGGGACCCTCGGGACTTGCGTGATCGAGAGAATGACTCTCTTTTGGTCAAAGATGAGGTTCTTTAGAAAAGGAGGGTCCTTAGCCCATCAATCCTACGCTTTAAGACGGTCGAGCTCGTATAGAGGCTTCATACTCTTTCTTAAGCGATAATCGGAGATATAGGGTTCAAGGTGTCCCTTTTTAAAGAAATCGTGAACCTTTAATGGAAGGAACGATATAAAGATAGGATCTTTTACACCGGTCCGTTCCAAGGTTGGGGGAAAGGGGAAATGCATGATGAAAAATGACTCTTTAATGAAAAGATGACATTTTTGGTTTTAGCAAATGATGCTTTTTTAATTGAAAGAAATGATCTTTATGCAAGTGATGCGTAAAGATAGGATTTTTATGCAAATGATGCATTAGAAAAGGTTTTTGAATGCAAAGGATGCATTTTTATTGAAAAGATTGGATTTTTATGTGCAAATGATGCATAAAAATGACATTTTTATTTGAAAATGGGGGGTTTTAGGTGCAAATGATGCACCTTTATGAAAAAAGACTACATTTTTATGACAAATGAGGTCTTAATGCATGCAAAAGGGAAAGGGGGTGATAAAGATGTGATCTTTATGAATAAATGCCAAGTCCCAAGCAAGATATATGAATGCAATGAGCAAGTATATCAATTAAAATGCAAGGTTAGGGCGTGCGAGGTTACCAATTGCTTCCTTTGCTTCTTTGGTCGGAGCTAGGAGGAGAAATTGGTCTTGGATCTTCAAGGAGGAGGGAGGGAGCTTCTTGGCCTTCTTCTTCACCTTCTTGAGCCTTCACCAATATTCTTCACGTCTTGGGAGTGACTGATTGTATTGCTATGGATTGTATGTATTGTTGTTGTTTTGAAATGGGTAGAGGAGGGCTCTATTTATAGGCGATGCGGATAAGGCTAATGAAGCCGTGCGGTCGAGGCGGCGAGCTAATGCAGCCGTGCGGGCTTATCCATTTGTGACTCAAAGATTCTAGAACCATGCAAGGTGGCATTATTCTAGAACCTTCCCTCCTAATTAAGAAAAACGTGTTTCTTAATTAGGAAGGATTCCCTTCAGCCTTTATTTAATTAAAAACAGTTCCGGAATGTTTCCGGAACACTAGGAAGGTCTGGGAAATTACCGGAAAACTTACCGAAATTGCCGGGAAATTTAACCGGAAGGCATGAGCCAGATTTGGGTACTTACAGCCTTCCATCAGTATCACGTCCATACCACCAACAACTGCGTGGAGTTATGATACGAAATTCAGAACTTGATAGAGGAAGGAAAATTGGAGCGTCCTCGTGGGCCCAATACAGTCGGAAACCCTTTTCCGAACAACAACATTGTGAATTCCATTGAATGGGTGCCGAAGAAGATTGCCGCAGAGCCAGTTCCTCCGCCTCTTCCAGCCAGGTCCCCATCAAATGTCCACATCAACTACGATGTTTGTGACTGCTCCACATGCCTGGAGTACGAGTCCCAAGACATGGTCAGGAGCAATCCTCCGAGAAAACAGAAGAAGAAGTCCTCTCAACAGAAACTGAGAGAAAGATATGAAGCTGGAGACACCAGTGTGGGTACACTCGGAGAGCCATCCGGGAGGTTCGATTACTACGTACTCTACTCCAGCCAGTCCTCCCTTCCTCCAGGCCATGCAGCTTTAGAGCAGACAGGGGTGGGAAAGCCGAAAAGTCCTGCTGACACCAGATTTCAGGCCTCAGGGCACCGGAATACCTCAAATTTTGACAATCTCACTGCCAGTCAGAAGCCTAACCCCCTGCGGGATCACCCAAGGTTCAATCTGCCTGCTTCAGAGCCCGGGTCGGCAAAGGAAAATCAAAGTCAGCTTGGCACTCGTACTCGATCAACGTGCTAACCAAGGGCGGCCACCGCCACAAACAGCCTCAACACAATCCTGAGGCTCCAGCCAAATCTTTACCTCGCAAGAGGAAAACAGGAAACGGATGGCTTGATGACTCTCCTTCTTTGGATAGAGACCAGATCTACGATTCCCGACTGTATGGCAGTATGATCACTTTCTGTGACGAAGACCTATCGAGAGATGCCTCGGGGCACAATGAAGCTCTGTACATCACTCTCAAGCTCAACACCATATCACTCCCCGGAGTATTGGTAGACAACGGATCAGCCGTTAACGTCCTCCCTCTTAGCATGATGCGAGCCCTACGCATCATCGAAAGCCACTTGATTCCATCTACCCGGACTATCAAGGCCTACGACAGCACGTCTCGTCCCATCCTGGGGATGGTGACTCTGGAACTCTGGTTCGAAACCCAAATGGTGCCAGCAAAATTCCACGTGATGGACATTCCATCCGAATTCACAGCTCTGTTGGGACTCCCTTGGCTACATCACATGAAAGCCATAGCTTCCACTCTCCATCCGTGCGTCAAGTTCATTAACCGGCAGGGAGATCTTGATGTTATCAAAGGGAACAGCTTCCTCATAGGAAATGAAGCCGAGACAGTAGCCAAGCGTGCCGCAGCCAGGCACCGGGGCTACCTCCTTCAAATCAACCAAGGGACTATCGGGGCAAATCTCATCAGAATCCCTCAGAGTCCGGAGATGCTAACTATGTCAATGTCCTCGAGAAGGGAGACTCTGAAGCAGTCCGATACATCAAGTTCAACTGTCATTTCCATCATTTGGAGGCAGACTGGAAAGAAACCCTGAGCATCGCCATGATGCGGGCACATAACCCCCCTGTCTTCGATCGGAGATTTGTCAGCATCCTTCAATCCTACTCTCTGGCCCCGCCAGGCGAGGAAATCTTCGTGATAAAGGTCAACAAGCATCGTCACACTCGTGATGAATGTATGGCAGTTGTATGGGATGTCCTCCACGAGGAACTACCCGCTGAGCCCCTTTTCTCCAGCGAAGGGCATGATGTTTTCCTAGCAGCTCCAACAGCGCAGCAGGGCGCGAGGCTTCCCCACGTTTGGGTTGAGCCATCAGAGGGTGACGAATCAGGACTCTCCGGAGTCGAGGATGCGGCAGATCCGCGGGCAGATCCCTACATACATATGCTCAGTTTCGAGGACGGCACCCATTCCGATCAGGTCACCTACGACAAGGGCTCCAACACCATGGAGATTGTCAAGCTCAACGTCCAGTACAGGCAGTTATTCGACAATTGGAAGCAGTGGTTGACACGACGAAGAACCCTCTCGATCAAGTGGATCGACGACGACTTCGTCAACATCATCTATTCCGAATATCCCGATGATACCAAGGATCCGGTCCTTATTATCGATTCCGCAACGCCAAAGTTACCACTCAACGATCCGCTCGCTCACGGTAAACGAGGCCCCTGGCCAATCGAGCTCGAGCTCATCATCACTTCCGACTACCCCTAGTGGCAACCGGCCCGTGCCGCTTCGGTCAAGCTTTAAAGCCGGGCCGCGAGCCAGGGCAACGACGAAGGAGACAAAGCTCCTCACCCTGCTACAAATCGGATCAACCTCGAACGCTTCCGGTGTAGCCACCCCGAAAACATCTCGTGAAGGTCTTCCCCGCAAGACAGCCGCCTTCCGACGTTGGAAATGACCACCTCAGATCAACATGCTCAAGTTTGATTCTCGCTCCCCATCGCCACGCCACGGATTCGTACATCCCGCCAAAGAAACCGCTAGCTACGATAGACTCGCGATCCAACGAGATCACTAGACTGTCAACATCGCAGAATTCAACACCCCCGTATGTTCAATCAAGCAGATATGGGCGAACTTCTTGGTAACCGAGATAAAGGAGGGCCGCATGGAATGTCCCAGCCCGACTTCCTTTGTCAACATAATCCAAGTGTTTCCACCATTCGGTGATTTGGATGTGATCACAGTTCTAGACACTAGTCAGACGGCGCGCACCTACGGAGAATGTTTAGCTCTCGCAAGGAAAGCCCTCATGGAACTAGCCGCTCAAGAGAACCGTCTTTGGGACGAAAACCAAGCTCGAAAGACCCACAGGGACCAAGCCCTTAAAGTGTCACAAGCAGCTTCAGACAGAAAGCTAGAGGCCACCTAGACCAGTTCGACCTCAAGGGTTTTGGTCACGGCAACTTCCTAGACTATCGCCTTTTCTCATCCAACCCCCTCTGTCAAGGGAGGGCGGTCAACGGTCTCGACGGCCTAGGAGATGGAAGGATACAGCTGTAAGTACCCCAATCTGGATCACCCTCTTCCAAGCACACGGGAAACACCGCAGACTCACACAAACGCAGTCTCGAAGACCCGTGACACTCAAAAACCCCAAAACCACCAACCAAACCAAAGGAGGGGCCTTTCTGGAATAAAAAGGGACAAAAGGACCTTTGAGGAATTATGTAAAAAAGCAGAAATGGTCCGTACGGACCACTTTGTTGCCATGATTACTGAATCCTCTTAAAGTCCAACTTATTCCCTCAAATCCTGGGAAGCATCATTACCAAACTTCATGGGAGGTTCGTACGGACCTTTATGCATGCAAGTTGGTCCGTACGGACCTTCTTGTTACCAGACACCATCATTGCTGAATCTTCTTAAAGTCCACTTATTCCCTCAAATCGAGGAAAACCGAAATTCTGGATTACATGGAAGGTCCGTACGGACCTTCTTGCACATTTCTGAGGACTATAAATAGAGGGCTCCCCCTCCATCATTTCACACATCTCCCTCTTCTCCTCTCCCCCAGCCTTCAGGCACCCCTCTAAGTCCTCTCGAGGTAATCCCGGCCCCTTTCGGATCCTTCCGAGGCCTTCCGAGCTCCCTTGTGGTGCTCCGAAGCCTCTCCGAGCGCTCCCGCGATGCTCCCGCGCTGCCCCGAGGCACTCTCAAGGTACTCTGAGGCCCCTCGTGGTACTCCGAGGCCTTGCCTGGTCTTTCCCGAGGCGTCCCGGCTCTTTCCGAGTCAAACTGGCAATTCAAACGCACGCCGAAACTCTGCCCGAGTGCCATCCCAACGCACGCCGAACCTCTGCCCGAGTGATCCCTGCGATCCCAACGCACGCCGAACCTCTGCCCGAGTGATCCCTGCGATCCCAACGCACGCCGAAACTCTGTCCGCAGACAACCGGCTCATTCCGAAGCAAACCCGGTCCGTCCCGGAACACTATTCCATCCTTAAACACAATTCCCCAGCGGAAGACAGACACGAACAGACATTGGTAAGGCTTCCTTCCATTACTATTTCAATACATTTCAATAAGCAGTGTACAATGTAGACATCCGATACAGCATGCATTTTTAAAAGCACACACACACACACACACAACATTTAAAGAAAGAAAAGGGGTATCGAAAGACTCGTTTTTACGAGGCAACTCGGGTGAGCTCTAATATTCTAATATTCTCTTCCCGAGGAGTCATCTGACCTCCGAACTCAAAATCTCATCACACAAAAAATAGTTTATTTTTAAACTGATGCCCTTTTTCAATGTTTTGGGCTTAATAAAAACGGCGTGGCGACTCTACAAAGCAAACACACAGCGAGACACCTCCAATGCAAAATGGAATAAAGCCAGATGCCGGGGCGCGATTGCGCTGCCTCTCGGATCCGGGCAACTTCCTAAAAGCGACGACCAAATGCGAGATGTC